>WMED01005926.1:0-19000 GCA_019650415.1 Pipa parva | reverse complement strand
TTTTTCCGAAGTGAGGCGAACATTACGCACCTCACTTCGGAGCTTGCTGAATTCCCCCCTCAATCTTTCTAAATTAATGACCAGTGTGAGGATTAGCTCAACGACCTATGGACTTTTAATGCCAATATATATGGGTAATTGCTTTAACTCTGACCCTCCTTTAACCACTAAACCAGAGTTTGAAGCAAAAGCGGCATCAGTACAGTGTTTACTTCTACAATTAATGTAAAATTAATTAAATAACTCTTAAAATTAATAGGTGAACATCAGATGTTCACAGCACATGGGGTGTGTAAGGAAGACCCACAGTGAAGGCAGTACTGAATTCATTTTCTAGCAACAAGTCCTCTGGGACAACCTTCAGTAAACTCAGGAATACTTACCTAAGAAACAGATGTCCACTGTATATTCAGGGAGGGTTTACCCCTTTCTAGCTCCTCCTGATTTGTCACAAAATCTACTCCACTACTAATCATGCATACCTGGTGCATGTGTCATCCAATCCACCCATATTCAGCATATTCAGCTCACTATTGTCTACAGCCTCAAAATATTCACTTTTTAAACATAATATGTTTCATTCACACCAAAACCCCCACTTTAAAAAGCCTCTATTTTTTATAGCATCACTTGAGCTTAGTGAGGAGCTCTAAGTGCTTGGTAAAACACCCTTTAACAGAAGCCTTTCATTAGAGAAAACACTTAAAAACATTTCCATATATTTTGCTATAATGAAATTAAAAAAAACTTACTTTTTATCTTGTTGTGATCAAGATGTAGACGTTCCAAGTGGCTGTTTATAGCTGGCATAGCTGTTAGTTCATTGTACGATAATTGCAAATCTAATATAGATGACACATTAAACACATTGGCTGGTATACCAGTATCTGTCAACTTGTTGTAGTTTAACTGAATAAAGGCTACTTTTGGCATTTGAGCAAAGTAGTTGCTTGGTATTTTCTCAATGTTGTTATTATCTAAATATAGTTGAACAGTGTTAGAAGGAAGGCCTACTGGCATTTTCTTGAGAGAATTCTTGGCCATATTGAGTTGCAGAAGACTTTTA
Organism: Pipa parva; assembly: GCA_019650415.1. Lineage (NCBI taxonomy): Eukaryota > Metazoa > Chordata > Amphibia > Anura > Pipidae > Pipa > Pipa parva. The sequence goes on along the minus strand of WMED01005926.1, from coordinate 17,934 downwards.
AGGTCATTAAATGTATTTGCTTGAAAAGAACTATCAACAAGATAATTTTGATGCAAGTCTAATAAAGTTAAATTATCTAAATGACTAAAAACTCCCTGTGGAATCTTTGAGATTTTATTCCTTGCCAGACGGATCTGCTCTATACTTCTTGGCAATGGTGAAGGTATTTCCTCTAGGTTATTGTCCTCTAAAAATAGGTATAGCAAGTTGTTTAAATTTTTCAGCAAATTCTTGCTGATGTTTTTGCTGCTGATCTTATTTCTGCTTAAATTAATCCATCTCAGTTCAGTAGCATTGGCAAATGATTCCTCGTTGAGTGCTTCGATTTGGTTGTTATGTAAATACAGATACCAAGTTCTTGATGGTATGTGTGGCACCTTCTTCAGGCCTTTGTTGTCACAGTATAAAGCATGAGGAAAGCTGGGAGGACAGACACATTCTTTGGGGCATTCAGTGGAAATTAAGTGGTGGGCTCCATAGTCCATGTAATTATAAGCATACATCACAGACTGAGTAAAGGTAATGATCAGTAAAAGAAACACAGGTCTGCAACATAGCTGTGTATCCATTGGTAACCTTAAGGAAACATAACAGTATTGGTTTTAAGTAAGATATAACATGGTGAACACATATTTTTCAAGCTAATGTATGATTTGTAATTCAAATAAAAATATATTACAAGCGAAGAATCGAACTGCACTACTCACAAAATGAAACAAGTGCCTGGGTACTAAGCTATAATTCTAACAGTAATAAGCAAGAAAACTGGGCAGTTTGCAGTTGGCATTCATTATGTGTCTTTATGCTTTTTAATAAACTAGAACTTTGTTTTTCTTCATTTGTTTGTTTATTTGTCTTTCTGACTGCTGGGAGTCACTAACCCTTGGCAATCACTAATCTGAGATGTGACTTCCTTTTTATTTCAACAATTCTTTTTTGTTTAGACCCTATACTATTGTTTGTCTACGCTGAACTTAATACAATTAGTGGTTGCTAGGCTAATGTACAGAAAGTGTAATAATAAGGAAAAAACTGCCAAAAATAACTAAATAACTAGTGAGTTATGTGAGCACTTGCTTTCTCTCTCCATACTACTGTATATATATATATATATATATATATATATATATATATATATATATATTACCATATGTTACAGCTATTGGAAAGAAAATTAAAAGTAACCTCTCCAAGGGATAGTAAAGGAAGTGGTAGGTGTTATTTTGAATGTTCTTGAGTTATGTGTGGGTGGATGTATAATCCCGTAGGGAGCATAGTAAATAGAGATAGTTTTTTTTTCAAGTCAGTTAACAGTTGTCCAGTGTATTCATGCAATATGACTTCTATTTCACCAGAGGGGTGGATAGGGAGTCATCTGGATACAATTGTCTATTAATATTCTATAAACATGAGAGATCAACAATTAAACAGCTGTTGTCTGAGCATGGTCCACAAACTGGTACAAATATATTAATAAATAGTTCATATTGGTGCATTTTAGTATTCTAATATTTGTACCCTTTCATTTCAATATTTTTTTTGTGTGTGATATATATTAGGCTGTCTGATGATTAAACAAACAGCTAAATGGGTTTTTCTTACAAACATCGGTTAGAAAATCACCATCATTTGTTTAAACAAACTTTTCAGCTTTAACAACATGATAAAAGACCCCCCCCATTAGAAAAAGTGACAATATTTATAGTCCATGCTGCAAAAAGACATTTACAAGTGATGACAATTTCTCAATATATGATGCTGTAAACACAAATCAGTTTGTCCATCATTATTCCAAATGCACATATACAATAAAATCAAGTGCATGCCATGCTATGAACTATACAATAAAGACAAGACTCTTACAACAAAAACTGTACTTGGACACACTTGGACTCCATCCATAAACAAAATAATATATAACTGTAAGAAAATATAGTTTTCATGCAGATCAAAAATATATTAAAATGATTTCTTAAGTTAATACAAAGTCATAGCATTGCATATATATATTAATGAAGAAATAACCACATTTTAAAATTTTTTTACCTTTTAATTGTGGGATGCAGTACTGCCTTGTGATAATATCTGATGCCTGTTTAACTTCACCTTAAAGTTTAAAGCCTTGGCTGAAAGCAGATTGTTTTGATCCTGTTCCTTTGAGGTTTAAGTGCTTGTTACAGCAAATCTGCTCTCTCAGAAACCAGACAACTTATTCTTATATTACTGGATATTACTGGTTTTAATAACAATAGAAAAACACCAGCCTTTGCTCTTTTTGAATTGATAACGTAAGTGTAATCTTACCTCTATTTCATTGGCTCTTCCTTTGTTTTGTATTGGTCACTGGTCAGGCTATGACTAGAGTTTAAAGCAAAATGCCTTGCTTAACAAATGCCGTCTGCCTGATATATATGCACCAGTGACTACAACATTTAACCCATAAGGCAGCAGAAGACACCTCAGTACCTAAACCAACAGAAAAAAAAACCGAATGATATTTCTGGTCTTTTTATAAGTTTGCTCGAGGGCAGATCATATTCTCTTTACAGAAAATGCCACAGACAATTTTAAGCGTTGTCAACATATGTGAAATGCGCATTAAATCACAGTAAAAAGAAAAAAGTCATATGTGCCACTAGTAAAATAAACAAAACCTATGCCTCGTGGGACAGCGTTGTCATAGAGACCATAAAAAAATGAAATGAGAGAGATTACTAAGAAGATTGCAAAGAAAACACCTTATTCATTTGTTATTAGAAGCAAATTTCAGGGATTCTCATTTAAAATTGTGATCAATTCTCTAATAACAAAGGCCCCTTTAATGAGTTCATTTTGATGGCATTGGGCTATTTACATCCTTCATGGTCTTTTCACTAGTCTTCTCTGGCCACTAATGAAGCTATATGTGACTGCAGATGTGATGCTGTTTACTTTTTAGAAACAAGTTATTTTTAATCTAAGAATCATACATTTGGGTTAATAACGTTTAAATTTATACTTTGTCTCATTTTGTGGGATATTTATAAAAGTCAAATAGTTTTTGACTTGGTCAAGCTGGGGAAGTATTGCAATATATTGTTATCGCTGTTTAGATGTCGATTTTTTACTGATATTAACACATTTTTAACAGTCCCTCGTAAATCAGTATAATAGAATGGTCCAGCACATTGAAAAATAGTATAAAGAAATGGCATAATTAGGTAAATCTGTTAAAATGAAGTTTATAAATTTACCTCCTTTGGTATTGACCTATGGCGTTAATTGAAATATATCAGCTAAACATTACCTTTCATTTAAATATGATTAGCTATTCAACGAAATACCAAACAAAGCAAGCACAGCAGTTTTAATAAATGTAAAATACTAACTTCCTGTTGTGTATTTAAATCTATTTTGTATCAATCTCTTTGATTCAATCAGGCATTTATGCTGATGAAAATTTTGATTGGATTACAAATCCTAAGGTGCCTAAAACAGCAGTGTTATTTTTTTATTTTTTTTGTATTTATTCATTTTTTACATAGCGCTACTATATTACGCAGCGCTTTACAGTGATTCGTCATTCACTTCAGTCCGTGCTCCCGTGGAGCTTACAATCTAGTTTCCCTATTTCGTCATGTAAATGTATGTTTTTTGGATTGTGGGAGGAAATCCACACAGGGAGAACATACAAACTCCATGCAGATGAAGTCCAGGGTGGAATTGAACCCAGAATCCAGCACTGCAAGGCAACAGTTATTAAATTTATGTGTAAAATGTAATAATCTTGGCCATAGTTACTAATACCATAATTTATTGCTGAGCACAACGCATGTGGCTTGGTTTGCTGAATGTTCATATGAAGGTAACAGCACAGTCATGCTCTTTGTACAGAACCACAATCATACAGAGATGAGAGGAATGAAATAACTAACAGACTTTCTGTCATATGGGTAGGTGGACTAGAACTTAGCCTAAGGGATCTTACATGTGTGGGATAGGGATTTGGCTCATGTGCTAATGAAAACGGGTTGTAGATAGTCACTTGAATTTGTAGCTAAGCACAAAGCTTTGAAGCAGAGATAGCACTAGATACTTTTGAGCAATTTGATTGTCTTTTTTCAGCAGCCAATGAATGAAGTTGTTGAACTTTACAAAAGCTCGCATTGTTTTTTTCTCATAGTAACTGAAGATTTAGAATATAGAATGTTTTTAGGACTACATAAGGCATCTGCTGCCAATGCACACAATTTACCCACAATGCTGTTAAGCACAGCTTACAGAAATGTACCTGGTAGTAATAGGTATATGCAATGAGGTGCAAACTAAAATAAACAATGAAGATACCAGTAGCAAGTAGTTAGTAAGGTTTCCATGACACAACCCAGACCATTTAGTTGTATTCTTTTTAGCACTGACCAGTGCATAAATACTACAAATTCCATGGTCCCCTGTGAAACATTTTATTTGTGGAGAGGTGAGGAAGCACCTGAAGTGGTAGAGTGACAAGCTAGCCAAAGTGACTAACCAAAGTGACTAGCCAAAGTGACTAACCAAAGTGACTAGCCAAAGTGACTAACCAAAGTGACTAGCCAAAGTGACTAACCAAAGTGACTAACCAAAGTGACTAGCCAAAGTGACTAGCCAAAGTGACTAACCAAAGTGACTAGCCAAAGTGACTAGCCAAAGTGACTAACCAAAGTGACTAGCCAAAGTGACTAAAATGAGGTAGAAGAAAGTATAGTTAAGTTACAAATAAATATTCTTTTGTCATAACTAGGCGTTTCTAAAATGTATAATTCTGGACGTTATACAATTCTAGAATATTATAAAACACATGGTTTATAAATGTCCTAGATCCCAGACTAAAGCATCACACAATGGAATGAAGATAAGATTATGAGAAAACATGTGAAGAGTGCCTTCTTAAAGAAAATCATTTAAGAGAAACTATTATCCAGCCACTATATTAAAAGTTAATAATTACCTTTATTTCATATTTATTAAAACCAAATATGGATAAAATAACACAATTATTTATATATATATTATATATAAGCAGACTTAGACCAATGGGTCAATCCCTCACAAAGCATAATTACCTCGATTGTAACACTATTAGTGATAGTGATCACAATATAATATTGGAATACATACAGTGCTGGACAAAAGTATTGGCTCCCTTAGAAAAATCATGTGATGCTTCTCTAATTTGTGTAATTAACAGCACCTGTTACTTACCTGTGGCACATAACAGGTGGTGGCAATAACTAAATCACACTTGCAGCCAGTTGAAATGGATTTAAGTTGACTCAACCTCTGTCCTGTGTCCTTGTGTGTACCACATTAAGCATGGAGAGAAAAAAAGAAGACCAAAGAACTGTCTGAGGACTTGAGAATCAAAATTGTGAGGAAGCATGATCAATCTCAAGGCTACAAGTCCATCTCCAAAGACCTGAATGTTTCTGTGTCTACCATGCGCAGTGTCATCAAAAAGTTTAAAGCCCATGACACTGTGGCTAACCACCCTAGATGTGGATGGAAAAGAAAAATTGATGAGAGATTTCAACCAAAGATTGTGCGGATGGTGGCTAAAGAACCTCAACTAACATCCAAACAAGTTCTAGCTGCCCTGCAGTCCGAGGGTACAACAGTGTCAACCCGTACTATCTGTCGGCGTCTGAATGAAAAGGGACTCTATGGTAGGATACCTAGGAAGACCCCACTTCTGACCCAGAGACATAAAAAAGCAAAGCTGGAGTTTTCCAAAACTCACCTGGAAGAATGTTCTCTGGTCAGATGAGAAAAATGTAGAGCTTTTTAGGAAAAGGCATCAACATAGAGTTTACAGGGGAAAAAAAAAAGAGTAATTAAAAAAAAAAGAACACGGTCCCCACAGTCAAACATGGCAGAGGTTCCCTGATGTTTTGGGGTTGCTTTGCTGCCTCTGGCACTGGACTGCTTGACCGTGTGCATGGCATTATGAAGTCTGAAGACTACCAACAAATTTTGCAGCATAATGTAGGGTTCAGTGTGAGAAAGCTGGGTCACCCTCAGAGGTCATGGGTCTTCCAACAGGACAATGACCCAAAACACACTTCAAAAAGCGCTAGAAAATGGTTTGAGAGAAAGCACTGGAGACTTCTAAAGTGGCCAGCAATGAATCCCTGAATCCCATAGAACACCTGTAGAGAGATCTCAAAATGGCAGTTTGGAGAAGGCACCCTACGATTCTCAGGGACCTGGAGCAATTTGCCAAAGAAGAATTGTCTAAAATTCCAGCAGATCATTGTAAGAAACTCATTGATGGTTACCGGAAGTGGTTGCTCGCATTTATTTTGTCTAAAGGTTGTGCTACCAAGTATTAGGCTGAGGGTGCCAATACTTTTTTGGAGTTTTGTGTAAAATGATCAATGATTTGACTTTTTTTTCATTCTCTTTTGTGTTTTTTCATTGCAAGCAAAATAAATGAAGATATTATTACCAAAGCACTTGTGATTGCAATCATTTTCTGGAAAAAATTGAGTATTATCCGACAGAATTGCAGGGGTGCCAATACTTTTGGCCAGCACTATATATGGATATGGTTCATGGTTGAATCTACAACTGCCATTCGTATCTGGGTTCAATTGTCTGGCCTCCCTCTCCCCCTTACAGCCCACAGCCTACAGGCAGGGGTGGAGGAGGAACAGATCATCAGATCATGGCATACGGGGCACCCCACCTACTTTAATTGGCAAGAGGCCATCCTCCTATGGTACTGGACCAGCAGGCAATTCACTTACTGGGGGAGAACACAATATATAATGTGAACCCACATACCTGGGTGCCATATTCTAGGAGCTGCCAGGAAAGAAAAGTTTCCACCCTCCCACCCCAGTGGTGATAGAGTGCTACTACAGCAACGAATATGTAACAGCAATTCTCAGTCAATGTAAAGCAAAAAATTACAATTAAACGTTATAAAAAAAAAGCTTTACAATTATTGTCACAGCTGAGGGTTTTTCATTGATATTGCAAAAGTTTACTATATGTGGAGAGTTATGACTTCTATGGATGTGTATCAGTAGCTCACCTCTTGGTTTTCCTATACAAATAGTTGGAGGCTCCTGGTTGTTAAAGGTTGAATACGCATCGGTTGCTTGGCAACTGGGATGTTGTCAGTTTATATGTGTGGAGGGTATTTAGCACTGACATTGCAAACTTTGGTATATATGGGGAGTTATGACTACTCTGGAAAGGGCACCAGTAGCTTACGGCTTGGTTTTCCTGCATTGATAGTCAAGAGTCAAACTCATGTTTGATAAAGGTTTAATACGCATCAGTTGCTTGGCAATCGGGATGCTATAATTTTGTATGTGCTGAAATTCATTTTAAGTTTTGAAATTCCCAATAAAGCTGTGGCCAGTTTTCCAACAATGCAGTTGTAAGTGTGTTATCTCTATAGTTATCTAGAGGCGACTCAAGTGGTCACGAGGTGACTGGAATACCTTTAAAGTGTGCGCTGATGTGCGAGTGTAGGAGAGAAGCCAGCATGTAACCATTTTGGTGAGGTGAATTGAAGGATCACAAGGTGAGTTTGCACATTGCTGAATTACCCCTTAAATATGCCAAATAACATGAAGACAGATGTATCTAATATAACAAAAATATTCATTCTGTTATGTCCAGGTGAAGGTATGTGTGTGGGTAGGCAGGGATGTTGTATATGTATTTAACACACAACAGATGCTTGTACTATTGTGGTGTTAGGGAGAGGACAGAGTAAATGTGTATGAATATACTAAAAAACTCCTTAAAAAACATGTATAATGAGGGAATTTAGCAAAATTTGCTAACAATTATCACAATAAATGATTATACTTGGCCATTTTGCCACATTATTATATATTTAACCCCCTTTCAATTTCATTACTGTTTCCTAATCTACTGGAAACCAATTTAATAAAAGGAACCGCTTCCAAAAAATGAAAGGGTTACTAAAAACTCAACTGTCCATCTTCATCAGATCCAAAAGTTAAAAAACAAAATGGTGAACGCTTCTGTTTTCACTGCAAAGTAAGCAGCAGAATTATAGTTTTGTCTTGTTCTTTTCTTTTTGTTCCTGGTCTTCATCCATTCCCGTCTAAAGGTGGGTAGTTACTTTTAGAATACATCTCTAGCTAAGCCAATATGTCTTTGTTTATAAAATCTGAGAACTAATCTTTCTTTAAAAAAATGTGTTATTTGACTTAACTCAACATTAAAAAATTGAATATTCATTATGCTCCAAATAAAATGTCAAAGGCGGTATGATATATAGTATTTTCCTGCTAAATATGCTGAAATGTACAAAATATGTTTCCCTAGTGTAAAGAGATCATCAAGGAAGATCATTAGAACAAAGTTGCTAATAAACCATTCTGGAACTGTGTATAAATTTGTAATGCAATATAGTTTTCTACTAAAAGACTCTTCTTATTCATTGCCAGTTGTTTAAAGACACACGTTTCAGTTCATAACAGGTACAGGACAACCTGTGTTCATGCACAGCTGCCTTGATGAGTTTACCTCCTCTACTATGGTCAAAGAGTCTTTTAAGATAATGATATAAAAAAGTTTATATGCTGAAAAAGATGATTCTTCTGCAGGAAGATGTAATAGTAACTGAACATAGTGAAACTGAATGATCAGTTCCTGCATTTCTACTCGTCATGATCAGAGATTTAGGGGGGAATTCACCATTCAGCGAAGTGAGCTTCGAAGCCTTTGGCTCACTTCACAAATGGTATTATGCGCATGCTGATGTCCTGCATGCGGACATCAGCATGCGCATTAAAGGGATTCCAGTCTCGGAGAGGCAACTCTTTTGGTCTCGCCGAGACAGGAATCCATTTAATGCGCTCGCTGATGTGTGCGTGCAGGACATCAGCATGCGCATAATACTATTTGTGAAGTGAGCCGAAGGCTTCGGAGCTCACTTCGCTGAATGGTGAATTCCCCCTTAGAGATGCTAGTCAAATTAAAGCAAAATTCAAGCACTGAAGTAATAGATATTATCGTTATATAGTTCATCATACATTTCTCTTCAAATAATAAAGCCAACTCCATCTCAACAGTTAATCCTGGCCCAAAATTCACACATCTCAAAGTACCTTCCTCTACCAACTGTCACACAGCGGTCGCTCCAGACCTGGAATTCAAGCCCTGGACATTCTGTTCACAGGTGGTTATCTTTCCTCTATGCCACAGAGCTGCTTGTAGCTTTTGACACTTTTTGTTTACCAGTGTCTGTTTCCAGTCCAGCTCGCTCCTGTTTTCCTGCCTTGCACAGGTGCCTTGTATTATTGGATTCATTTACTTTCATCTGGTAGCTTGTTGCCATCCAATTCCCATTAGGATCTGCCTATATATACTCTGCAGGCTGGCTGTCTCATTGCCTGAATATATGTCTTGTTTCCTGTTGTTCCCGTTGTTCCAAGTGTATCTTGTAGGTATTCTGTTCCTTCCTACTCCTCTGGCACCACTCAACACCACCAGTGGATGGCTCCCCCAGAGGCCGCGACCTGAGGATTCCCTTGCAGCAAAGCCCAGTACTTCCTTGTGGGGGTTTAAAGGTGAAGACCGTGGATCCCTTAGACTCCGCGCCTTGGGTGGGGCCAGCACAAAATCCACTATGGTGTCCTGTACCCCAAGTTATCCTAACACCAACAGATAACAATCAAATTCAGGGCTGCACCAAAACACCTGTTTTACTTTACTATTTACCTGTAATTTTGTGAAATGGCTTAAATGACTTAATTTTGTTAATTATTAACTGGTCCGCAAGTCAGAAAATGTGACAACAAAAAAGTTATCATTCTAAGGAATACATTTAAAATATTTATATCAATAGGTAGAAACAAAATTGATGAAAAACATTTTGTTCCTGTAATGAAACAAAATGTTTTTTTTTTTCTGTTAGAGACTGGAAGACTAAACATTTGTTGCCAAACTAGGAAAATGCTTGCTTTTCTGGAAAGTGTTCCTTAAATTAGGTGTTAACTCCTAGTGGTGAGAGTAATTATTTCTTAAGAAATACTCTTAATATGGGGGGGGGGAAGACCACCCTAGAAGCATTACTATATGAGGTGAGCTTTGCCTTTAATGTGCAAAACTATGTAGTATTTTGACTAATAGTGGAGGATGCTTTAGGCACAACAAGGAGGATGCAGCAAAGAATACACAGCCAAGCTCTAGAAAAAAAATTCCCTGAGTGCTGACATGAGTTTGAAAAGGTAGTCAATGACTCTCCTGAAAGCAAATTAAGAATATTGGGGAACTGCTGTCCCAAAAGGTCAAAGTGAGTAGTATACTGATTGGCAACATTTACAGAACACCATTAGAGCACAAGAGAGATGGGATACACACAGGGCTGGGCTGAGGGGTGCACAGGGTAGGCGGCTGCCTAGTGGGAGCAGGAGAAAGGGGGCCCTATCTTGGTGATCGCCTCCCTCCTTTCCCCTGTTCCTACCTTCTCCATGGCCCGGCTGTCTCTGCTGTAGCGCTACAGCGTCCCTCCTCCTGGCAATGATGTAAATCCTTGTGAGCATCTGGAAGTTGAATCATTACTGGAGAGAGGAATGTTGTAGTGTTAGCTGTGAACGGACGCAGAGATACTATGCAAGGTGAATTCGGACTTTGATGAATAACTCCCTAAAAGTCTTGTGACCAAGCAGAATATATTTCTCCAAAGGAGAATGAAAATCAAATAGAGGCTTAATCGCAGAGGCATCTATGGCTCAAACCACTTGTCAGGCAATGATGAGTCTGTGGCTCTCTTGAAACACCTCCAGGGGCCCACAAAGGATATTTTAATGTGGATCTTCTTAATCTCATTGAACACATTGTAAGGGATTCCCATTCTTCATCCCTAAACTCCTTGTAGGAAGTATGTAAGGAAAACCCAAGGACACAGCTCAAAAGTTAACCCACCCCCACTGGTGGCAACTGGCAGGGACAGAAGAACTGTGATACACCAGAAACACTTCAGAGCTGAAATGGCAGAATTGTAACAAAGGCAATGGATGTCAGTAACAGGGACTGCAAGCAGGCACTGAACCACAGGATAAACATAACATTAACACAGAAACACTGGTGAACTGAAACACTGAAAATACAAAGAGTCAAAGGGCTGGAGTAACAGTCACAATGCATGAGGAGAAATACCATCATAATGTCCACCAGACACAAATAGCCACGGTCAATGCTGTAAGTAAATAAAGCCCAAGCATTGCTCAGTATTACCATTCCATACCACTGCATAGAAGGGGTGGCAATTAGAGGATTTGGGCCAGCGTTCCAATGCCCAGCAATTAAACATGACCACGAGTTGGCATGTTGGCTTTTAACAATTTTACTAGACTCCTAAGAGGCACAGGTTCACAGATCCCCAGTCAGAACCAGCCTCATTATCATTAATATAAAAACCTGTTTCTGTGTCTCTGGATTTATTTTTACTGGGTCAGCAAGACCTCTGGGATTATGCATGAGATTTATGGCAAGTGCACTTGATTATTAACAATGGTCAAAACAAAAGTTAAAATGAAAGAGAGCAGTGAATATGTAAGACAAATGTGTCAAATCGTTTTAAATCTACAGTAGGGCTGCTATTATCTAGTCAATATAGACAGTTCTAGAAAATAAAGCTTGTGCAGTGCCCCCGCTACAGAAATGGACAAGTATGTCAGACAAAATCAGACATAAGCCAATTTGAGAATAAAATTCTCTTCATACTAAGAGGCAATGCACATGAATATATATATATATATACATACAAAGTCTAGCAATTTCAGGATGAAGGAAACTGCTTAGACAGGACAGTGGACACTAATATAATACCCAAACTATTTAAAAAGAACCAAGAAACCATTTAAGAAGAAATGCAGTTTGCTACTTTCTCAGTACAGTTATCACTGGTATTCTGAGAAGGTGAAGCGATGGTGGAAAAATAGCTAAAAGGGAGAACAGCTGGCAGGATAGTGTCTTCCTTCACTGTCTGTGATAACTGGAAAGGAGCTTGCTGGTCCTCATGCAAGTGCAACTTAATAATGCCCCATCACCAACTGTCCAATGCATGTGTTTGTTAGATACATGGAAAAGAAGGCTGCAGCACTTGTAGTTTCATATTAAAGCATATTCTGTCTTCATATTATTAATAATAGCATGTCCATCGCACTGCTGCAGTATATATATAATGCCTTGTACTGAGTAAGAGTCCCCCCAAATATATTGCCCTTCACAGTGCAACAGCAGTTCCCCATTAAGGGGCTAATTCAGGAAAGTGTGAATTCACCTTGCGATGCTTTGCTCTCCGCTTGCAGAAGAGCAGGAAGCACGAACCAGTCTCTGCAAGCTGATGTGAAGCATCTCAAGGTGAGTTCACACTTTCCTGAATTACCTCCTAAGTGTCCCTAAGTCTCCCTAGGAACTTTTTTGGTCCTACTAAAAGACTTTCTTTGTGAGGAAGAAGGATTCCCATGCTAAACAAGTACACAAATACACTCTCTTTGTTGTTTTTGGTATTGACATATGAGTGTTTGGACAGGACACCATGTAGCTAGTGCATGACTGCAGTCCAAGGAAATTTAAATCCCCCATACAGTGCATCGGCCTTCATCTTAAACAGCTGAAGTGCTCAGAAGCCTTGATTGAGATCCCTGTTGCAGTCTGTGCTAGGTCACCTATCTGTAAGCCACAGTGGTATTGGGAAGACTGATCCAAACCCGCAACTGCAATCTAAAAAAGGCCAGGGGAGTTTCACCCTGGTGTGCCCTGGTTAGTGACAGAAATACTGGGGCATCTCCCTGGCCCATCCTAGCCTTGTTACACCACTGCTACAGCAATGTTCCTCTACATTACATAACAAAACATAAACAGACTGTATACAAAAATCTTTCCAGTAGCTTATTAGCAGATACTGTAGATAAGTATTGGTAAAACATATACATTTTGTAGATCTTCAAAAATGCATAGTTTGTGAGCAAATTAAATATAATTAATTTTTTGTATTATACCCACTTCAAGGCAGGAGTGCTGGTGAGTATGAGGTATTAGGTGTTGTATTGTTTATGTAGTCAACATTGGGGATGGGAATATGTTTAATTTATGTAGGTGTGTTAGGAGGCCCCATGCCGTTACAATGATTTCTGTTGTGGACAGAATAAAAGGTGTGGAGGACTTTTTGGGATTGAGTAACCATATGAGGTCTAAAAATGTATTGCTATTAAGATAGCCATTTTCTGTATCTATACATGTTGAATTGATATTTTGCTTGTAGCAAGACCACATTATGTTTTCTAACAAGGCTACCGAATAAAAGGAGTATTTTTTGATGCCTGGGTGTACAGCTCTTCAGATGTCAGAAGGAAGAGGAAAAAATTGGGGGTAGGGTTAGGAGGTACTTCATAAACATCTAGTTATTGCGATAGCTGTTTAATAAATGGTCAAAATTACAAAGTTTAGAATACCAATAATTGAACAAGATGTAGTTGTGAAACAACTGTATCTAGAATTACTGTGTAATTACCTGATTATAGTGGTCACAATAGTTAGAGGTATGTGGGTTCTCTCATCTTGTGACTGATCTTGCTGGAAGTCCTGGGATCTAATTCCTCTGGTAACAATATGAAAGAGCAAACAAAAAGAAACAAGAGTAAGAAGCCATTTAAATGATCTTATTTAGCTATCCACAAACTAGACGCTTGGTATAGCACGGGGTAGGCAAACTGCGGCTTCTGAGCCACATGTGGCTCTTCAACTGCCTTGTTGTGGCTCTGAGTGCAACTTCCTCCCCACACTCATGACCTCCACTGCTTCTTCTGATAGGACGTCGGGAGGTCATGTGATTGGAAGCTTGCGCTCCTCCCCCTTTGTAGCTCCACAAAAATTTTTCCCTGATTGAGGAGGGAGAAAAATGGCACCCTCCTGTGCAAAGATTGCCAACTCCTGGTATAGAAAATTGGTTTTAAGTGACAGATTCTCTCTTTCTTTGTGCAGCTATTATGTGGGATTAGATCTGGTTGATGTTGAAAGGTTCCCAACATTCAGTGATATTTTGTAATTCCACTTTTTAGTTATAAAAGTGTTGCCTGAGCATATTTATTGTGAATCTCAATGTCTTTAAATTGTTGGGAACACGTGGCTTCTGAGCGTGTTTCTTTCATTAGCTGGTCTTTCTTGGAAGAAAATTTGCATGTTAATACCTATCTCGGGCCTGAGTTTGATTCAGAGCATTGTACTCTGTGCATGCAGTCAATTCCTATCCCCACATCTCTGCTCTGCCATTATATAACAAACTTCCCAATAACCTCTTTACCACCCAGCAACAAACAAACTGCCTGATGACCCATATAGGGCTGTTGTCTGCAAAGCCAATAATGTTGTGTTCAGAGGAACAAGCTAGATTTAACATTAGGTAGAGGGACAAACTAGAGTTAACATTAAGTAGAGGGACAAATTAGAGTCAACATTAGGCAGAGGGACAAACTAGAGTTAACATTAGGCAGAGGGAAAACTAGAGTTAACATTAGACAGAGGGACAAAAACTAGAGTTAACATTAGGCAGTGGGACAAACTAGAGTTAACGTTGGGTAGAGGGACAAACTAGAGTTAACGTTGGGTAGAGGGACAAACTAGAGTTAACGTTGGGTAGAGGGACAAAATAGAGTTAACGTTGGATAGAGAGACAAACTAGAGTTAACATTGGGTAGAGGGACAAGCTAGAGTTAACATTAGGCAGAGGGAAAACTAGAGTTAAAGATGTGTACAGGGACAAACTAGAGTTAACATTAGGTAGAGGGAAAACTAGAGTTAACATTAGACAGAGGGAAAACTAGAGTTAACATTAGACATAGGGGCAAAAACTAGAATTAACATTAGGCAGTGGGACAAACTAGAGTTAACGTTGGGAAGAGGGACAAACTAGAGTTAACGTTGGGTAGAGGGACAAACTAGAGTTAACGTTGGGTAGAGGGACAAACTAGAGTTAACGTTGGGTAGAGGGACAAACTAGAGTTAACGTTGGGTAGAGGGACAAACTAGAGTTAACGTTGGGTAGAGGGACAAACTAGAGTTAATGTTAGGTAGAGGGATAAACTAGAGTTAACGTTGGGTAGAGGGACAATCTAGAATCAACGTTGGTAAGAGGGACAAACTAGAGTTAACGTTGTGTAGAGGGACAAACTAGAGTTAACGTTAGGTAGAGGGACAAACTAGAGTTAACATTAGGTAGAGGGACAAACTAGAGTTAACATTAGAGGGACAAACTAGAGTTAACGTTAGAGGGACAAACTAGAGTTAACGTTAGAGGGACAAACTGGAGTTAACATTTGGTAGAGGGACAAACTACAGTTAACGTTGGGTAGAGGGACAAACTAGAGTTAATGTTGGGTAGAGAGGGACAAACTACAGTTAATGTTAGAGGGACAAACTAGAGTTAACATTAGGTCCCAACAATAAAAAAGGTGTTTGGTAGTGGATCTCTAAGTACAGGGGTGCTCTGCACTTTATTTACTGTATGAGGCAGCCCATCTCACTACCTTCAGTGGTTTGAATTGGTATGGGATGGAATTCGTACCCCCACCCCACAACTCTCTATCCCTCTCAGATTCTGGAGGAAAAATAACGTGAAAAGACTTTATAACTTCATACATGACTCAACCGAAACTGCTTATGACTTGCGAACAGTTAAAATTAGTAACTGAAAGAGAAGTGATTCAGTTCATGATTTCCGAATCCAACATTTACAAATGTACAAATGGAACTGGATGCAGTATTCAGTGTATACAGTGCACCCAGCACACTATAATAAACTACAAGTCTATTAGGTGCCACTTCATTTCTGCTCTAGATGTATTTCTTGAAGCTAACAAGTGCTTTTCTTTTAATTTAAAAATTCTTGAATAATTACTAAAAAGAGCCATTTATTGCATGTGAGCTAGCACTTAGATTTATGCAGATTGTGAACTGGCATGTGAGTTATTCACATTAAACTTAAGAAATGCTTGATGTTATGTTGCCCTGGAGATAGTAAGCAGATAAGATAAGATTAACTGCTCTACATGTCCAGGTGCAGCATATCATATGTCCTAGAGGTGGAAAGTCTCACTTAACATGTTTCAACATAGTACTCTATTGGCGAGATACTTCCCCCTCCCCCATTGTGCCTGGACACTTTTCCCTTTATATATATGCCTGCTGCTTCCTGATGGACTGCTTTTGCTAAGTAATTCACAAGAATACCAGGCCACAATGATCCAAATTAGTGCATTAGTAGATTGGAGCCCTTCCTCAGGAGTGGGCAACCAAGTTTTTTTATTACAGACTGTAACTGGAATATTTTTTTTTTATTTAGCAAGATATCCTTGGTATATGTATACTTAAAAGTTCAATAAAAGTTGTATATTCCCATAAATTGTTTGACTTCTGATGCCGAACTGTTTTATAACTAGATCAGCATATCAGATAAGCATAACCCAATATAATCAACCCAATTTAAAGATATCATTATTAAACGTACATTGTGGTAGAAAGACCTTCTTTTTTAACTGTGTTTGCTTTGGTTGGGATGTGTGAGAAATATGCATGAATCATAAGAATAATTAATAGTTCATAGAGAATCTATCTACAAGGTGTTTTTTAATGTCTTGCTTTACATACTGGCCTACGAGATGTATTCCACTCATCAACATACCTGTAATAAAAATATGACTACTTGTCTAGTCTAAATACCTAACATTTTCTCCGAAGAAGCTGTTTTTAGCTATTCATAATATAAATTATGAGGGTCACATTATGCTCTCTCAACCACTTTGGTGCTGCATGTTTGTTGCTTATAGAACTGAAGGATTTACAAATATAACATTAGCAACCTACTGAGTGCCTGGATGCACTGGTTGTTACCACTTCATTTGCAAATGTAATTGATTAATCCCACACTGAAAAGATCATTCCATAAAGCCATGGATTGGTGTGAAATGTGGGGCGTAAGAACTATTATTATCTTTAGAGGTAAATTTTAAAGGCAAAACTTTGCATGAACAAAGACCTTGAATTCTTTTTATATGAAGATGGAGAGTTATCAAACTTTTTCCAAAAGATGGTGCACTGCCACTTTACAGTTTTTCTATTCATACCTACCATACTTCCCAGGTTATAAGGGGAGAGTGGATATTACTGGAAGGGGTGGGAACAGGAAATAGAGTGAGAGGTATGCTGGGAAAAGAAAGGGGGTCAGGCTGAGGGTAGTCAGTATCAGACGGGAAAGAGGAAGAAGTGGATCCCCACCCTCCCTCACTATTTTAAGGTGGGTGTGTGAAATGATGTAAGTGACAGCAATTGGAGCTGTGGTCCTGAAAAATGCAATGGGGTTAAGAATAAATGTGGAAGGTGATTTGCCCTAAGGAACTAGGCAACTAATTCAAGAGTTATGCAAGTGCCAGTGTGGGGAATGGGGTCCCTACTTGGCAGATGGTTTACTATAGAGCCGGTGGCATGCTGCAGGTAAGGGTTGCGGTTTTCTCATTTTAAACGGAGTTTCTGGGACTATGTGCCAAGATGTGTTTAAGTTGTGTACTGTATATCGTTACAGAATTTTTAATAAAAGCTGTGGCCTTTCAACCCAAAAAGAATAGTGAGAGTGTTGTTTATTACACTTAAAAAGGTTATGAGCAGGGCTTTTTTTGTGCCGGTACGCGCCTTGGCCCAGCTGTCACTGCTGTAGCGATTAGCGCTACAGTATTCAGACCTCTCCATTACTGATGTCAGTTCCTGCTTCTCATAGGAACTGACATAATTTCTGGGAGGAGGGGAGGCAGCCGGGCCCAGGAGGAGTGTCACGAGCAGCGCTTATAGCTGATGTGCTGCTCGTGAGCTGATTGCTCTGACTGCCGGCTAGTGCTGAGAGATGTGCTTCTCCCTAGCTAGCCGGCAGTCAGA
>WMED01005925.1:0-19000 GCA_019650415.1 Pipa parva | reverse complement strand
GGAAACACCAACGGCCCGGTCCCGGTCCGCGGACCGGCGGTTGGGGACCTCTGCAGTAGAGCATTGCAGTCAGTTTTTGTCACATTTTAATACAGATGCTGTATTAACTTTGCTCCACTGTCCTCTTCCGCCACCAGCTGCAAAAAAAAAAAAAAAGGATTGGATCATACCATATATATTGATGCCTCCTGTTTTTTTCAGCAATAAGACATTGATGTCTTACATTAATTAAAGTTTTCAACAATAGCTAATCTCAGACACGATAACCTTTCTTATGTTCTTTTTTTTTTAAAATTGTGTCTATTTTATCTGTATATGGTATTTTTTGTTTTGTTTTTCTCATTAAAGCTTGTTCCAAATATTTTATATATTTTTCTGGTAAATATTTAGGGGGTTATTCACTAAGGTGGATAAGAAATCCGCAACAATTTCCTCATTGTAAAGTCGAGACAATTTTTGAAAGTTAATATTGCGACAATTTTCCCATAATAAAGTCACAACAGCGACAATATTCTCATTATAAAGATGCGACTGCGACAGTAGCAGCCTATTGCGACTGTCTTTAGCTGGCGAATTCGCACCTATACGCAACAATTCAGAATTTGGTGAATAACCCCCTTTGGATGTTTTATGACTGGGGTCATACTAGCTGATTTTCAGCTGAGCTTTTTTAATTAGGCTCATTATTGTCTATCTTGCAAAACACAATAGATTATTGTGTGGATTATCCCAAAGGAGACAATGGAGAACATTTTTCCAGCTCGTTTGAAAATCAGCTAGTGTGACCCCAGGTAACATTGTACCAAAAAAAAAAAAAAAAATGTGACAGTGACAGTAGTACAGTACATGTCCTAGGAAATGATTTTAGTGACACTTAAAAAAATACAATAGTCATAGGGTGTAAAAAAAATCTCTATCATTCTTTAAGACAAAAGATTGGGACAGCTTGCCATAAAATGACATTTCTTTAAGCAATATACATACCTATAGTTATATTTACAAAACCTGCAACACCTCCAGTAACCTCAATAGCAATGTTTTGTCTCCTTGGTTATAAGCTATTCAATGTGCATGCCAACATGAAAGTGTTGATCTGTTCTTATAAATCACTGTTTTTGCACATTTATACACATGACCCAATTTTTATAACAAACTACAAGTATTAATCAACAAGAAATAGGCTCTCACAGGATTTAGGTATAAACAAAAATAGTTTAGTCGAGTGTTATGGTCATAATTTGGTTTAAGAGACCAATTCACCAGATTGTGAATTGTCCTATAGGTGTGTGAATTGTCCTATAGGCATGTGAATTGTCCTATAGGTGTGTGAATTGTCCTATAGGCATGTGAATTGTCCTATAGGTGTGTGAATTGTCCTATAGGTGTGTGAATTAGCCAACTTTGCATATTCAACAAAGGTCAGTATTATGTGCAATGTAGTTTAAATGTAGGAATCAATGTAGAAATCTCTTTTGGTTCTTTTAATGGCAGCTCAATGGAAGTTCTCTTCATAGCAGTGTCTGTGCATTCATACCATTCATCCATCTAATACACTCACCTATCCAATCATCTATACACTCACCTATCCAATCATCTATACACTCACCTATCCAATCATCTATACACTCACCTATCCAATCATCTATACACTCACCTATCCAATCATCTATACACTCACCTATCCAATCATCTATACACTCACCTATCCAATCATCTATACACTCACCTATCCAATCATCTATACACTCACCTATCCAATCATCTATACACTCACCTATTCAATCATCTATACAATCACCCATCCAATCATCTATCTAATCATTTAACTAATCACCTATCTAATCTATCTAATTATCTCACACTCTTCCCTATATTACTCCCCCTTTCTCTTTCTCTCCCACCCCCTTTCTCTCTATATAAACATTTACAAAGAAAATCTTCAAAAGTGCATGCGTTATTTTATCTGCAAATAAAAATGGGTGTTGGTCATATTCCTTCAACTAGTTGAACTTGTTAGTTAGCTTTTTCATGATTGCTAAATGGATTATTAACTGTAAATAACTACTTTTGTACTCTCACCCATGGGCAATAATAAATTATGCTCTAAATATAGAACTGGGTATAAATCTGTACTGTTGAATAAAAGCAAGCAGTCGTTAAGCAGATTTGTGATTATAATGAGTAAAGAAATTCAATGTTATATGTGCCCTGGGCACTGAAGTTGGAAGGAGCACAAACCAAGGTTATATCAGCTCCTAATAAAAAGAGAGTTAGGCACTTAGCACTGCACATTATAAGAACCACAAGTCACAGGGATACAATGGTAGGTTGATTAAAATGTGCACAGTAAACCCTTTAATTACCATTTTCCATCTATAGATTTTTTTTCATTATTTCTAAGAACTATTTCCCCTCCATTTGTCACTTTCTGTTTCTAAATAGTTACAGGTTAAAAAATGAAATGCATAATCTAGTCTATGGCATGGATATAATTGGACATAATGGCATCTGTTGTTAATTATGGGCTTTGATAAGGATATGGAGCATCAGTAAATAGAAATTTACTGGCAACAGAAGCTGCACGTTTCCCTTTAAAACAGGCAGAAAGATATCTCTGACTAAGAAGGTTGGGAAAGGACACGATGTCAGAACCAGGCACTATGAGGTTATTGAAATAAAATTGATGCTTGCACTCTCCTAGAATGTATGAAAAAGGAAGAGAGACAAGTTCAAAGCACCAAATCATGAAATCGTTAAGTATGTAACCGCACCAGTAATCCACACATTGAATTGCACTCACATTTCAGATATAATAAAAAAGCTTATTTAGTGTCTCTTGAAAATAAACAATAAGACCCCTGCAACTTTTTAGTCTTGATACCTTAAAAATCGCTCAAAAGAAACTTGGAGTTTATATATTGCAGTAATTTATTCATAGAACAAGTTATTTAAAAGAACAAATTTTGCACTCACATGTTGAATATTTTGCATCTGTCAGGGTATAGCTATGCTAAAAGCTCACAAATTCACTACAACTGTCAAATTCACACTTTGATGAAAACTGATCTTGCTTTGTCTTCCAGTGGAGACAGCCAGTCTATTTTGATTGAGGGCTACTCAACCTCTGACAAGATAGGGGTAGATAGAATGGAGTTGTAACCCCTGCAAGAGGAGAGCTTTTTGGCAGCTGCCATGACTCTTGTGACAATTATCTTTTTACCCTTCTTTATGTTGTCAATATTCTGAATTTTAGGGTTTGCCTATGCTAAAGACAGTTTTCTCTGATGTAAGAGTGGTATCATTATTAATGCATTTGTGACCTCAATCAGGAGAAGTCCCAATTGCTTTCTGAAAATATTTTGGCCTTGTACTTTATAGGAATGGTACTATTTCTCTATGAGGGATTCTCTGGGAATGTCCCTGTTTACTTCCTTATTGTGATGTATTTCGGTAATGTAGGCATTCCCTCTCCTCATTATGCACAAATTCACTGTTTAGTTAAATCACACAGTTGACTCATTTTCAGTGGCCGAATAAATGGCAATTGTCACAATCTCATTTGTCAAGGGGAATTTTAGCTTTGTTAAATAGACTGTAAGAGATATTCAGAAGATTTATTATTATGAGAAGTGGACAAATTGTCTTTCTTATCTCTACTGTTCCTCTTCTAATGCTAATATAAGCTTCGAAATCCACAGTTTTATCAATATAAATAATGAAGAACCTAACAGGAAATGAGAAACGACAGTCCCACAGCATAATCACCATACTAGATGGAAAAGTAACTATCCAAAATATGGAGTTATTCTTTATTTTCACTTAATACATATATTTACAATAATAACATTTCTTTTCCATCCCTTTCTTTTTTTGATTTTCACCAGGGTATCCAAAAATAACCAACCACAACAACAAACAAAGTACAGTTTTCACTGACAACTGCAACTGAAATCATGAATACTATAATTGATATATATATTCATGGGTGTTTCTCACAGTATCTTGAAGAAAATATATCATGGTCAATAAATTATTTTCAGAGAATTAGCTTTCAGCATAATGTTATCTACAAATACTAAAATTATTAATTAAAAATACCGTAGATGATGGATTCCTTGAATGGCACATGTAAAATATATATGCTGCAAATATCCACGCACATCTCCTGAAGAAGAATCAGTATTGTCTTGGTGGCATTCAAAAAACAATTAGGATATACAAACACATAGGTATAATACATAACTGGGACTTGAAAAACTACAATTTAAAATGTAAAATGTATTAATCCATGTTAATATCAGACATAATGAGGATACAGTTCACATGCTGCCCACCCCTCCCCAATCCCTTGATCACAACCATTCAGAAGAATAAAATAAATATATATATATTGATTGCCACCACACTGTTACCTTCATATGACAATGTTCAGAGAAAGTTCCATGGACTGAAAAGAGCCATTAAACTGTATAGTATTATTTTTTCCCCATGTGCATTCATATTATTAAGGCTAAAGCTATTTTATAATGCTGATAATGTATTCCAAGAACACACGCGCAGGCAGGGATAAATTGAGGTTAACTGAATTTGTGTTCTTAAACAGAAACTGGTATCTTTCCTAATGTACCAACATATGTATTAGGATATTTGTTTTCTTTCAACACATAGAATAATATACATAGGTGTATAATCAATTTACATTACATATTGCTCAGTTCATTTGTGGTGTATCAACAAGTGTCTATTCCACACATGAGGGGAACCACCACACCTCCATATATAAAAACACTGTGGAACAAAATAATGACAAGTGGGGTTTGAAACTGTGAGAAATTTTAACATAAGCTGCTTGAAAAATATAACAAACAACTGTGAATGAATTCACTGAGAGGCAGCGCTACACAATAAAAAAATACAAATGACTTTGTGTCAAATCATATATGTTGTTGCAGCCTTTTGTAAGAAAGTCCAAAACTCCTTTCTTCAAATCTTCAAACTCCCAGAACACTTCAAAAAAGCGCAACACAAATAGGACACTAATAGTGCCGAATCATAAGGTGATTGAATCAAAAAGATATAGCCCAAACGTGCATTTTAGCACCAAATCTCCAAGTGTCAGTAAAAAAGGAATTAATACCAGTACCACACCTCTTCGTGTTAAAATGATAAATATAGTGTGTATAAATGCTCACCAGACAAACAATATAAATGCGCCTACCTTACCTGTATATGGATCAGCATCTACGTCTGTGAGTAGATCTTTTGCTATACAATAAATTGGATTGTTTGTAATCCTGGGTCTGCGTCTAATTGGAGTTACAGCTGCTTGGACTGAACATACCGCATGGGTGGCTAATCCTTTTTGGAAGGGAATCTGCAGATTTGCATTTTGCATTGATTTCAAGGCGCATTTATATTGTTTGTCTGGTGAGCATTTATACACACTATATTTATCATTTTAACACGAAGAGGTATGGTATTAATTCCTTTTTTACTGACACTTGGAGATTTGGTGCTAAAATGTACATTTGGGCTATATCTTTTTGATTCAATCACCTTATGATTCGGCACTATTAGTGTCCTATTTGTGTTGCGCTTTTTTGCAGTGTTCTGGGAGTTTGATAAGCTGCTTGAAACTACAGTAGCTCAAAGATTCTGACTGTTATACCTTTTCATGTTCATGTTTGTAGATATACAAAACTATATATTTGTCTGTAAACACAACTAGATTGGAAACTGAAAAATCAATATTTGAAAAGTCAGGCTAGTAGAACAGATCAGTGAAAATATTTAAAAAGGTCTTAAGAAGTTAAGGGAAAACATGTGACACTAGGAAAGCTCAGAGACAGGCTATATACAGTATACTGCTAATAGAATGTATGTCCTGCATTTAGTACATACTGCAGGAGTTAATCAAACAGTAAAATAATGAAAATGCAAATGCACAAGGTAGGACTGGTGGACTTCTTAGAGACATTGTCACTACAATGAGTGGTGGTTGTTTGTCAAAATAAGCCACCTTTTCAAACATTTCAGGTATAGGTACAAATCTAAAGTAGATGACATGAGCAGGTGAGGCACAAACCAAACAAAGCAGTAGAGGCAAAGTAGAAGTGTGTATCCTGGATGGTCAAAAGAAGTTTGGTCAAGTAAAGTATTTTTCTCTTCCTCTCTAGAGAGACCAGCTCTGAACAGAATTCTCATTCTTAACTTCAGTTGATTAGCCTAAACACAGTATTTTATATAAGAACGGCACATAGCTTCATTTTCTTTTTTAATTCTTGTTCTTGTAGAATCATTTTTTTAATGAAATTTATTTTTATTTTCTCAATAGTGATAACTAGTTTTAGGAAATGTGTTCCAACGTGATGTAAATAAACCTCCCTGTATTACAGAAATGTCAATGAGCAATCCACACCAAATAATATAGCCCAGTCTATTTAGTATACCAGTATGTCAGCAACCACATTGAGTCTGGATTATCTGGTGTTCATGGGTCCAGGAAAAACTTCTGTTATTTGTAAACAGTTTTATTTAAAATGATTTCTTAATTGAGGAAATTTAACCGCTATTAATTGAACAAAATGTTCAAAATGTTAAATGAAAAAAGAAAGACAAAGAAGGAAAGTAGGAGGGGAATGTTGAAAGGAAAAATATTAAAGGAGAAGGGATCTGTGATGTGGGTACATTCAGTTTTACAAGACTACTACATAGAGGTAAGCAGCTATGTTTTCAGAACAGATCCAGTGTGCTCAGAGTCCATTCAAGTTCTAAATCCAGTAAGGCACTGACATTTAATGTAGGTCAATAGATAAAAGATCTTTATTTTCAATTTTCTTCCACTGAGTCAAATTAGGAGAAGAGCCCTGGTTCATTTTAAGTATGGCAAACATAAAAAAGTAGTTATCTAGTTGGATTTTAGGGCATGTTTCTTAAATCATAATATCCTATGAACAATGACAAACCTCTAGCACATCGAAAATACAAAGGAACAAGGCTTTTAATGCAATGCCATTGTTTTCATTATTTTGGAGTAGTTTCAATGAATGTTAATAGCAAAGCTGAGCAAATATTTCATTCAGTGGGATTAAGGTTTTTGGTAGTAGAGGAGCAATGTCTTATTTTGAGTAAAAACATATTGGTGGGGAATGATATGTTTGTAAATTATTTATAAGCAGAGACAAGTAGAATATAGGTGATACCTTTTATTGGACAATGGAATACATGGCAAATGCAAACTTTCGAGACTACTTAGGTCTCTTCTTCAGGCATGGCATCAAGAAGAAGAAGAAGAGACCTAAGTAGTCTGGAAAGCTTGCATTAACCTTCTATTCAGTTAGCCAATAAAAGGTTTCACCTATACGCTACTTGTCTCTGCTTATATCTATGGCTAACACGGTGCTAAACTCTACTGCCCCTAAATTATTTATAGTTATATTGATATTAACATAAGCCCTAATAAAATCAGGTGAATATCCTTGGCCATTTAAAATCAGAAGACAGGAAGACCCAGTGCTATTCTACAGTGCTTGGAACTTCCTACTGATGTATTTGCAAGTGCAGTGGCAGTTTAAAGAATGAACAAAAATCTCATTTTTGGTGCGCTGCACTAAAGGTAACATAGAAGAAGTGTGATGATATTAATTTTATTGTTGTTATAAAGGGCCCAATCTGATGTTAAAATGTTAGACATACAGTAGCTTCTTATAAGCATGCAATTTTTAGCAACATGAAAAATATGATATAATATAACACAAAAGCACAATTCCAAAGCACACTTTTCGGGTACAAGTCCCATGACTGCACATGCAAGGACTCACTCATAGTAACATACATAGTAACATAGTTTATAAGACTGAAAAAAGACACAAGTCCATCCAGTTCAGCCTATTTTCCTGCAATGTTGATCCAGAGGAAGGCAAAAAAACAAATGAAGCAAGAGAAGCAAATATCCACATATTAGGGAAAAAAAGTTCCTTCCCGACTCCAATATGGCAATCAGAATAATTCCTTGGATAAAGATTCCACCTTCAGTTATCTATTACCCATAACTTGTAATGTTCTTACACTGAAGGAAAGCATCCAAACCAGTTTTGAACTCCTTAGTGGATTAAACCATGGTCACTTCTCCAGGTAGAGAGTTCCATAACCTCACTGCTCTTACAGTAAAGAACCCTCTTCTATGTTGATGCAGAAACTTTCTTTCCTCTAAATATAGAGGATGCCCCCTTGTTATACTTACAGTTCTTGGTATAAATAGATTGTGGGACAGATCTCTGTACTGATCTCTAATATATTTTATACATGATTATTATGTCACCCCTTAATCTCCTTTTTTTCTAGACTAAATAAGCACAGTTTTGATAATCTTTCTTGTTACTGTATATTGCTCATTCCTTTAATTATTTTAGTAGCCCGCCTTTGAACAATCTCAAGCTCAACCACATCTTTCTTGTGCACTGGTGCCCAAAACTGCACACAGTATTCCATGTGTGGACTGACCAGTGCTCTGCAAAGAGGTACAATTATGTTCTCGTCATGTGCGTCTATACCCCTTTTGATACACCCCATGATCCTATTTGCTCTGGCAGCTGCTGCTTTGCACTGGTTGGTTCAGTTAAGTTTATTGTCAACTAGAACTCCTAAATCCTTTTCCATGTTTGTTTTGCCCAGTATTTTCCCATTTGGAAAATAATCCAGATAGGCATTTCTGCTTCCCATATGCATAACCTTACATTTATCAGTGTTAAACCTCATTTGCCACTTTGCTGCCCAAGCATCCAACATATCTAGATCCATCTGTAATAAAGACTATTCTCCTTTGTATTAACTACTCTACTCAGTTTAGAGTAGAAACTGCAAAAATTGAGATTTTACTACACAATCCCTCAGCAAGGTCATTTATAAATATATTGAAGAGAAGAGAGACAAAAACTGCCCCTGGGGTGCCCCACTATTAACAGTAACCCAGTGTGAGTATGTACCATTTATAACCACCCTCTGTTTCCTTGGCACAGCTAAATGTTAGTCACAACACATAGTTAAAATACCTCCGTTGCATCCATATATGCTCATTTGAGTGAATAAACAGAAATTGCTTCAAAGAAAAATATTCTTTATTTTTTCTCCATTAAACAATAAAGTAATGCCACACATAAAACCCCTTCTCTTTATGGTTGTTCTGTATTTACAATGCATGCAATAAATAGTTAGCCATAAAGATCCTGGTGTCACTGAAATATTCACTTCCAACTGCACTACTCAAGCACCTCACTCCACCAAGCCTCAGTTGTCAGTGATATAATCTCACTTTGAACTAGACTGGTAAAGCAGGTTCCCTATATCTGTAAAATAAATATGTTAGCTTAACAGAATGCTTTAGAAGTAAATTGGTTGTTCATATGTTAAATATTTACTTAGAATAGTCATCATACATAATCAGAGTTAATATGTCATGAAATCTGACTGAAAAATGAATAAATGAATCATAATATACTATAAAATGTACAAAAATAAAAAAAAAACACTTAATACTGCCATGACCACGTGCACATGCAAGGCCAAAATCCTATTGGGCATCTTAGTCTTCAGCCTAGACCGCTGACTGTGCAGAGGGGCATAGCCTCATACATTTTTATAATGAGTTTAAGATTTACACTGAGCTGAATTTACCTATAGGTGGCTCAGTTAAAAAGGTGCCAAGGTTGCAGAAAAAGGAGGGAGGGAGGGAGCATTCATAGAATTGGGTGGGTATGCTCAGCGCTGGGCAGCATGTGTGTGGAACACAGTGAAAAAATGTAAAGGGTAGGATAACTACTGGGGTAATGGTACAGAAAATGGAGATATGTGTGGGTCTATCTTTGGGGGTAAATGGCAAAATTCTTTGTGGAGCAGTATGTGCATGAGAAAACAAGCATCTATATGTGTCTACTGTATCTATGTGTTTGTGCAAATTTGTTTGTGTGACAGTTTGTGCAAATGTTTATGTGTAATGTGTTGTGTTATTGCATGAATATGTGATTGTTTGCAGAAAGGGGCATGGCTGGTTAGTGGGTATGTGCTACTTTTTTATATTATTGGTTTCTGGGATGTAAATCTGGCACATGACATGGTATGGACCCACTGCAAAGTCTATGGTGTGTATGGTCCTCCCTGAAGTAGTAATTATGGGTAGATACTGAGGTGACTTTGAATATGTTCAAATTCACCAAGAAGGCTACAATATTTATTATAATAAACACATAGGTGAGGAAGACATAGAAATATTGTTGATAAAACAGGTTTTGGTGGACAGACATTCCATTGGGCAGACATACCAGTGTAGAAAAATGTATAGAGATGCTTTCTGGAAAGCAATGGACTGGCAGCAAAGAAAAGTAAAGTTATGCTTTTGTTACCACTGCATGAATCGAGATTAAGGGGGTAATTCACCATTGTGCGAAGTGAGGTGTGGATCCTTCGCCTCACTTCGCACATGGTGTTATGCGCTCACTGATGTCCTGCATGCAGACATCAGCAAACGCTTTAAAAGGATTCCAGTCTCAGCAAGGCAACTCTTTTGATCTCGCCGAGAATGGAATCCCTCCGGACCTCACTTCGCTCAATGGTAAATGACCCCCTAAGAATTCTAAGAAGTCAAAGTTGGAAGAGTTAAGAAACATAGATTATATCAAGTTCTTGAAGACAGAGAGTTGGGGAAAAACCGAAAACGAAGAAAAGAGATATTATTCGCAGTTTATATAGTTACTGTATTTTTGGAACTAGCTGACCTTACAGAGTGACACTCACATGTAGTGTTGGGGGTGACAACCGTCACTTATAACCATAGACCAGTTGTTCCAAATGAATCATAAAGTATGTGTGCACGCAGAAACAACTTACAAACAAACAAAGGTTGGTTTATATGCCTTTCTCATACTCTGAACTGGCAGAGAGTTCTGGCAAAATCTTTATTGTACAGGATTCATATAGACAAAAGAAGATAAGGACTGGGAGTAAATCAGAGATAAGACATACTCTGGAACCAATAAAAGGATGCTTGACTGTTTGTCCAGACATGGTGTACACTGCTTATTGGTGGAGTTCTGCACAAACTCAGATGTCTAGGTGTGGTCCACAGTTATGCAAGGAATGCAGAGGCCATCTTGGTATTGTCCTAAAAAACTTAATAGAGTAGAATAGCTTAAAGGGTAAATTACTCATAAAAAATATATACAAGTATTCACACAGTAACAGCATCATAATAAAAGGATCTTTAGGATTTCAGATAAATTAATAATATCCATCACAGTAGCAGGGCTAGATTTGTTACTTAACACTTTGTGATAAAATTTGCAAAATTCCAACAGAATTAAGATAACTCAACATAAGTAAAAAGAAAACATATAATATACAATATATTCATGCACCCCTGTGGAAAAACTACTGTTAAAACATTGGAATATCATGATGTGTTGGGTTTAAATGCAATCAGCAAAAAAACTGACTTAATCAGCCCTGCTATTATGTATAGTAGAATTCACTTTCTATGATTCTTCTCTAATACTTGGCCACTGTAGTCAATGATACATATTCACTGTTTAGGGGGTTATTGACTAAGGTGCGAATTCGACTGTTGAATTCTCAAACAGCGGATTTCCATAGTAAATCTGTGACAATTTCCCCATTGTAAAGTGGCAACAATTTTTTAAAGTTAAGATTGAGACAATTTTCCCATAATAAAGTCGCAACTGCGACAATATACTCATTATATAGATGCGACTGCGACAGTAGCAGCCTATTGCGACTATCTTTATCTGGCAAATTCACACCTATATGCAACAATTCGGAGTTTAGTGAATAACCCCTTTATTTTATTCACTCTGCAAAGCAAATAACTGCTGTAAAGGGATTTCTGAGCACTGTCAGTTGAATAGTACCAGTGATGTTCTGTAGGAAGTTGATAATAAATACATGGACCTGTTTAGATGACACAATGCCACAAAAACTATCTCTTTCTAGAATAGAGACTAAACACTGTCAAAATGCATATATCATCATAAGATAGATAAATGGCATCATTTTAATGTTTTGGTAACATGCACTCACTGATTTGTATCAGTAGTAATACAAATACATATACCAGTAGTGATACAAACATACAAGTACTGATACAAACTTACAAAGCTGATTTTTATGTCTTTTGTACTTATTTAGTGACAATAAAAATAATCCATCTACTGAATTGTAGCGAAAATTTCAAAAATTGGAAGACAATTTGCAGCTCATTGTGGCAATTGGTTGCACATTTTTAAGCATTTTGAGTAATATGTCACCAGAACCACCAGGTAAGGCCAAGAACAGTGTTGTTTTAGTACAAGATGGATGCTGTAATCTTCCACACCTTTATGGCAAGTCAATGCAAAGTGGAGCATGTTAACTGCCAAAAGTGATTTTGCAGACTTTGAGAAATTTGTCACATTGCAAAACCCAACAATCAATACAGAATAAGTGAAGATGGTGAACTGTGTTTTGGGGGGGGGGGGGGGGGGGGGGGGGGGGGGGGGGAAGTTCACACATATCTTTGGGTCAGTTTGCACTTTGAGGAATAACAGTGAGACCTTTAAAATAGATGCGCCGGGAATAGGGTTCATTCATTTACAAGTTCCTGTAGGATCTGGAAAACAATTTAAAGCTCATACAAATATACAATACCTCGATTGTTTTGTGCAAGACAGGGCCTGCTTTCCATCTCTCTTAAGCTCCTTTAATATATCCTTTGCTCAAGGGTAACATACAAAAGGAATACAAGATTGTTTTAGTTATTTCCCTGTAGGGTTTCTGCATATCTGGTGTCACATAATTCAATCCAGTGTCAAGGAAGTGGCTAAATATAGCGTGGCTGATATTTTTTCTTTCATTTTTTTTTTCTATCTGAATGTTTGGATTACTCCACTCTGTCTAAATATAGCTGTGTTTATTGTATTCTACAACTGGTTTGACCAGTGTTGGAAGATGTGCATCTGGATGCCTGTTTTAAAGTAAATCACATTGATCATTAAAATCAAATTAAAAAATGAAGAGCAATCCTCTGCCAGAAATATAAAAGTGTTGTTACAAACAAAATGAATAACCCATTAAGCCATGAGACAATGCAATATGCAATGCATTAGAAGCAATGGTTGCTGGGAAGCAATTTGTACATTAGATTAGGCAGCATAACAGAACATGGGTCAGAAATGTTTTAACACTTGTCAATGCACAGCAACTAAATGCTAAATGGAATGCCTGGCTGTATAGACCCAGCTAATACCTTACACTTTACCTGTCTTTATGCATGTATAGAGTAGATAAACTGCACCATACTGTAGTTAATTAGGATATTTGAAGTATCTGGTGAGTTTCAAAAATATATAAAAGCACAAAGACACAGGAACATTATAATATCCAGCCTATACAGATGCACATAAGTCACTCAATTCACTAGAGTCCATAAATCGTATGCAGACAAAGTGCAACAGAACCCATACTGCTGATCATACCTAGATACAGTGCAGCAATAACTATAAGTCATATGCAGGCCCAGTGTATCAGTGCCCAGTGTTCAGATAGAGTGCAGCAGTATACATCTATAATACAGCATTAAGCAGAACTCATACCTATACGTGGTGAAAACAGCACTAATACATAATACCCAGAAACAGGGCAGTAGTATGCATTACCCCATATAGTGAAGCAGCGCCCTTAGGACATACTCAGCTAGATTGTAGCTTTTACAATAAGTCATAAGCAGATCCAGTGCAGCAGTACCCAGAAACAGAGCAGTAGTATGCATTACCCCATATAGTGCAGCAGCGCCCTTAGGACATACTCAGCTAGATTGTAGCTTTTACAATAAGTCATAAGCAGATCCAGTGCAGCAGTACCTAGAAACAGAGCAGTAGTATGCATGCTATGCATTACCCCATATAGTGCAGCTGCACCCAGAAATCATACCCAGAAACAGAGCAGTAGTATGCATGCTATGCATTACCCCATATAGTGCAGCAGTACCCATAAATAATACCCTCTAACAGAGCAGTAGTATGAATGCTATGCATTACCCCACATAGTGCAGCAGTACCCATAAATAATACCCAGAAACAGAACATTAGTATGCATGCTATGCATTACCTCATATAGTGTAGCAGTGCCAATAAATTATACCCAGAAACAGAGCAGTAGTATGCATTAGACATTGCCAGATAGAGTGCAGCAGTGCCCATGATACTGTGTGATGCTGCAGGTTGCTTGATGCATATGCACTATATTTAGGATTGTTTGGACAGGGAATGAAAGGAACCTACACAACCTTACTTTGTCAGCAGATCTCCTTACATTAGATCAATACTTAGCAACAATCTGATTAATTATTTTTGTAAACATAAAAGTGTAGTCTTGAATACTACCTGTGCATGGGCTAATTTTATAAGAAAACAGGTCATGGATATCAACAGACTATGATAAGTTTTTTATTGAGGAGATATGTCATGTTACTGCCGAGGAGGGCTGTAGACCTTTAGCTTAGACCTTTGTTTTTATTATATTATTTAATATGTTATAGTTGTATTATTAAATTGTACTGCATGACGTAATGGTGATTTATAAATAAAAATACGTATACATACATTTAATACTGTATATTATATGTGTTATATATTTGGTATATACTTGATGAAGTGTTAGTATAATGAGTGTTGTCAGTTTATACAGTCTCTGTATAATTATTTGAATCGCTTTAAGAGTTACAAAATCATTGTCTATGGCAAAAGAAATAAAGTAATTATTCCATTGACACTATATTCCCAAAATAACTTCACTATATTTTATTTCAGAACACCAAAAACACATTTCTTCTTATTTTTTCTCAGCAATGTTACTCATGTTTATGGGTGACTAAAGTCCCAGTTCCTTACAAGAATCTTTTTCTGCAAGACTGATATTTCTTAGCATGCTGTACTAAGTGTATTTTTCTTTGCATGTTCCTCAGTAAACTGCTGTTCGTGTTTTCATTGTCAGTGGGAGCGGGCGTGAGGGAGTGACCGTATTAGGCAAATATCATAACTGTATAACTGTCATTTTCTCATGGAGATTTAAAATCGCCAGTCAGAAAAGGTAAACCACTGCTCCCTCTAGATCAAAGCTCATGAGCAAGTGTTAACTGTATGTAAATGCACTACTTTTCTAGGCTTTAAGAAATAAGTGTCCAATATGTTATATTAGGTCACAATTTCTTCTTTGAGAATGATGGAAGCAAATAGTTTTTGTCTACCTGAAAATAAAGTACCTTTATCATGCAATGACGTTAAAAAATATTTAGAAAGATAATATAAATATATAATATACTGTATAATAGGATGAAAATATCATTTTTACTGTTTGCTAATCATTTACCATTTAAAGATAACAGCAGTAAATTTTTAGTAACTTAAGTTAGCAACCTGCACTCTGTAGTTATACATTAGCAGAAAAAAGAAATAAAGTTGACCTTTCAGATCTATAAACACTGATATATACATATATATTTGCTATGTAAAACAGGAAAATACTAGCAGGGCTTGTATGGACAATAAATTATATGTGCTGGATCAGTTCACTTCTAGGAGAGTATGTTAAACTTGTCTGCCAAATGAGGTGGTTATTCACTAAAGTCCGAATTGTTGCATATAGGTGCGAATTCGCTAAAGACAGTCGCAATAGGCTGCTACTGTTGCAGTCGCGCCTTTATAATGAGAATATTGTCACAGTCGCAACTTTATTATGGGAAATATTGTCGCAATCTTAACTTTGAAAAATTGTCGTGACTTTACAATGGAGAAATTGTAGCAGATTTACTATGGGAATCCGCTGTTTGCGAATGCGACAGCCGAATTCACACCTTAGTGAATAACTCCCTGAATTCTGAACCACATATCTCTTTATATTAATGCACACCTCCATGGCACAATTCAGAAAATGGGGGTTATTTTCTAAAGTCCGAATTGTCACGTATATGTGTGAATTCGCCAGCTAAAGACAGTTACAATAGACTGCTACTGTCGCAGTCACATCTTTATGATGAGAATATTGTTGCAGCCATGACTTTACTATGGTAATTTTGTCACAGCTGCAACTTTAAAATTGTCGCAGTCACGACTTTACAATGGGAGAATTGTCACAGTCACGGATTTGCTATGGGAAGCCGCTATTTGAGAATTCGAAACTCGAATTTGGACTTTAGAGAATAACCCCCATAATGTGTCCAGCTGAAACCTGTGTGCAGAATTTTCCTGGCAATGAAACTTTTTTTGCATCATTCAGTCTACGGAAAATATGCATTATTTACCCTCAAGATTATTTAATCACAATGTATTGAAAAGGGTCATTCACTACCACTGCTACTGAGCTTGGTTTTGTGCACCTGTAATTAGACAGTGTATTTATCACATGATATTATTACATTAGTTTTCCGCAGATTATACCCTCCACTGCCTACACAGAAGTGGCCTGACTCTCTTTATTCCCAGTGCCACGTATTCCCATGCTGAGCTAATGCACACCTCTAGTGCTGATCACTGGTGATATAGTTTATGGCAAGCAATGATACCTCCTACTACACAACAAAATGTAAACAGCAAAGTGATCTATTGTGTATGTTGCCCTGCTGACCTGTAAATTATGGCCTTACTGCAAATTTAATAAGATGGGAGAAATATATATTAAATCTTCAACACTTGTAGCACTCAACTGTACCTTAATTCAGCAGTTTGTACCTGCTGAGCGCCAGCCTAATCGTTAAAAGGCCAAGTGACAGAGAAAATAGTATAGTTTTGATACTTTCCCTAATTCTACTTGAAAAGCTGATTGATTTGTATGTCCGTTTAGCTTCTAATGTAATATTACCGGACTGTTTGTTTACTTCTAAACACAGTATACATACTTATTTATCAAAGAGTGAACTGTTGTGTCAATGCGTGACTTTGCAGCAATTCAAATATTCGGCAAATGTGCTTAATTGTCAAAGATAGTAGTGATGAATTGTCCAATTTTACAACTTACGCTGGTCACATACATATGTATCACTTACTGTCTATTTGACACAAACGGTGGAAGAATTGGGGTATCATGTGCCAAGGTGAACATTCACTTTGTGGGAAATTTATAAAGGTCATTTCAACCTGTTCACCATAAGTAGATCCGTTTCACTGCTTCCCGCCTTGTTATCGCTGTTTAATCCTTTTTGCAGCATTTTTTATTTCTCTCAATTTATGTAGCGCCAAATAAAATGTTTGGATATCGAAAAAGATCGATATCAATAAATATCAATGCGTTAATACCACTGCTCTTTACATTACATTTCAATGGAGCTCCTTTTCCATTGATATCGATATCGCTGATCTTCTCAATGGGGACTTAGAAAAAAATGTTTTAAACTATCTCCATAGAGAATAATGGGATTTGCCTCCCTCAACCAGGCAAACACTTTTCAAAGATAAAAAAAGGTCTGGAGGGGCTGAATAAATATTGATATAGGCGATATCGATATTCCAAGAGAAAACTTTTTCTATTTTTACAAATATCCCCCCAAGGAGTATTAGCTTTAATTTCTGGATTTGACTTCACCAAATGCAAGTGCCAAATTAGGCTTGTGGCAGAGTTTCCTGTTATTATTCTGATGCATTTTTAACCAAAAGCCTTCAAAAATGTGCCAACCAGCTGCCATTATGAGCTAGCAATTGTGTGCAATTGAGATGAAAGTAAAAACATGTATTGTAATTTATGAGACTACTTCCAGCAACAATACCAGTAACCAAAATATGAAAAAGTGGGGATGTCTGTGCACAGAAATCACTATGTAACCATTCGCCGAGTAAATACACAGTTTAGTGAACATGCACTATTGCATTTGTTACACTTTGGCCAATTGTCATGTTGTGTGGAAAGTGAAGTCACTCTTTGATGAATGACCCTGTACTCTACAACACGTTCTAAAGGGAAATCCATAGAAACGTCTGTAACGTGAATTCATCTTAACGTTTTCTTTTCATAATGTATAAATCCAAATTTTCACGTATTGTCATGTGCCACTGGAAAAAACTCCAACCCTATTGTACATGCATCACAGGTGGAATGTTACTGCCTTTCATTAGTGTTCTGCATTACTCTGTTTCATTTCACCCACTTGGCATGCCCAAAGAACCTGTCTGAGGGGACTGAACTTTATAATAATTTAAATTATACAGAAATGTAGCAGCCGCTATTTATAAGCTCAGAAACAACACAACAAAGAAAAATTACTGACTGGAAAGCAATTCTGTTTTTTCAGTCCATTGTAAAAATTATTGAAATCAACTGCTGAGTTCATGGAATCTACAGAGATACTGTACATACAGTATTACATAAATGTGGATGTCATTACTGACCACTTGTGCAATCTGCAGTTTGGGAGGCACTCAGATATTTCCCACATAACAAAAGGGACAAAGTCCCCTCCTTCAGTCAATAAAGGGTTAAATGGGAGGTTGTCTGTGCTGTGTAATAACAGAAGAAGTAAAAGAAAAATATAATAGATTATTAAAGGGGAACAATAGTGGCAAATCATATTTGCCTGATCGATATAGTAGCAGTAGATCGATCTGGGTAAGCGATGTCGGTTAGTTTCTCCGAAACTCAGGAGGGAGTAGGTCTGTGGTACCAACGTCACTCACATAAACCCACAAGTGAGGAGGAGCAGCAATGTATTCATCTGATGATTCTGGGGTGAGGAACTTCATGTACTGCTGCTAGATTGATCAGTTAAGTATGATTTTCCACTATATTTTCCCATTTAAATATTCTTATACATAAATATTTTAGAAAATGTTCATTTGATGATAATGAATTATCCAAAATTATTTTTTTTGCTTTGTATCCCTTTAATGTCTTCATCCATTTTTACTGTAACAACCGATTTGTGTAAAAAATGTTAGCAATTTAATTAGCATCTCGTTTTTTTCTTTTTTTT
>WMED01005924.1:0-19000 GCA_019650415.1 Pipa parva | reverse complement strand
ATCGTAAACACAGAAGTGCTTCTAAACAGGTAAGATATTTCATTTTAGGGGCAAAATTGATAATAAAATGCGTTTAATAAAAGTTAGTAATTCGTATTTATTAACATATGCATTTTTTTCAATTTTGCCCAGACTGTTCCTTTAAGCTAACTAGCTATTTGTATTTTTAAGGTTGCCATCCTAATCCCTTTAATTCACACTTATGAAATATCTCTCATCAGAGTTGCACACTTGTACTGCTTCTGCATATACATAAAGGGATGAGTTGACAGGACTAAACAGTTTGTAACAAAGCACAGGGAATAATTATTTTTAAATAATTACCAATGGGTAACATGAGAATCTTTGTCATGAGAAGAGTTAAAACATAAACATTCTTGACAATAAACACCAGTTAGGTGCCAATGGGTGGATGAGCAACAGCCTAGGATAACAGGAAGGGGAAATTGCTAATGTGAAAGAATTGTCTAGGCGACAGGCAAAATGTAACACATCTAAATAAAGAATCTCAGGAGATGAATCATTAATGTGGACGTCACTACAGAAATAGTATCTCAGGAACTAAAATTCATGTGCAGCACTGTATAGCCTGAGGATATTGTGCATCACTTAAAGTATTTATATTGTTTCAAACACTTTTTTTTGTTTTTTCTTTTTTTAGCCTTAAGTCAGTGGTCGGCAATGTGCAACTCATGAGCCTCATGTAGCTCTTTAGCCACCTTGTTGAGGCTCGGAGCACACCACCAAAGCCCCGCCCATGGCCTATGACTCCTCTTCTGATTGGCCGTCGGCAGGTCATGTGGTCGGTAGAAGTGTGCTCCTCCCCCTTTTGCGGCTCTCAAAAAAAATTGTCGCTGCTGGAGGAGGGAGGGAAATGGCTCCCTCCTCATTTAAGTTTGCCGACCCCTGCCTTAAGTAACTGTAAAACACCAAAACATGGTCTTCCCGACATAAATAACCTGCAAGTGCCTGCCTGTTGTCAACAGAACCTATTTTTTATCAAATTGTGTACAATTCAACAACTTGTAGATGAAACTGAGAAGGAGCACATCCGAGCATGCCTTTCTCCTGCAATACCTTAAATAATTATTTATTGAAAATAATTAAAAATAGCACAGCTAATGTTATGAGTAACTGTGGTTGCATTCTGGAACTTGCATCATGAAATACATAACACGCACAGTATCTGGATATGGTTTAATGGCACCCTAGGCAAAAATGCCAAAATGCACCCCCTCCATTATTCCCCCCTTTAGTGCCCCATGCAGTGCAACAGTTCTTTCCTATAGTGTGCTGTCACTATCCCCCCTTTCCAATAGCTGTCCCCAATCCACCCTTTGCCATACTGTGTTGCCCCAATCCCACCCTTTGCTGTACCGTGTTGCCCCCAGCCCACCTTTTTCCGTACTGTGCTTCCCCTAACCCACCCTTTCCTGTACTGTGCTTCCCTTCATTATTACCACGTTCCCTATACTGCAGTAGTACTGTTTTAACCTTAAAAGCACTACTGTGCTTTCTAGTTTGCCTTAAGGCACTTCCCTCTTGACTTCACAATTATATCCTATAAGTTGCCGCACTGAATGTCTGAGGGAAGCGTTAGGGAAACCAGAGACTGCAGTAGCGCTATCACTGCAGTCTTTTAAATTGCAGGGAAAGGGGAGGGGGACACCCAGGAGTGTCAGACAGAGCCTTTAAATGGGTCGCTCCCTCCAACAACATATGGCAGTGCCCTAGGCTACATCAACCTAGTCCTGGACCTGAAAATATATATACTATTTATTCACCAGATCTATGTAAAATTCACCATAAAAACAGGAACTGTGAATGAAAGAGGATCCATATCCAATATTTCTATATAGTCTCGGGGGTTATGTGTAATTTCGGTCTACCAGTAATGTTTCCCTCTTAATTTTATTTTTAATTAAAATGTACCTGTCACCTCAAAATTATATTACTAATTTAGATCCTACTAATGAAATAAATGTTTAACTACATAAATAAAGTAAACATATATGTATTTTAAAAAATGTACCTTTATACAGCATTTCTCTCTGTCATCTTCCCTGTCAGCCTGACTTTTCTTTCCCAAGTCAGGTTGGGCGGGGCTAAATGATGATTGACATTATAGCTCCTCCAATCAGATCCCGTTAATCATGATCTAGCAGGGATCTGATTGGAGGAACACCGTATAAAGGTACATTTTTAAAAAAATACATATATATTTACAAAAACATCTACTTCATTAGTATAACCTAAATTAGTATTCACCAATTTGACTTCTCCAGATGTAGTAAACCAGGGGGTTGATGGCTGGGCTCCTGTTTGGCATATTTATTAAAAAGTGATAATAAAGACTGCGACCAAGTGACAACACGAACTAGTGATACGGTGAAAACAGAAAGGGATGTGTTATTTAAAGAACTTGATAGGAAATTGTGAGGATGATGTCACAGCACTTCACTAGTGGAATTTGCATGTCTCCGCATCCTACTACTGTATGACTGACTATGCAACACTACTCAAGAAATCACATACAACACTGTTTGCTTCTTCGCAAAAAGAATCAGCCTCTTAATCAATAAGGAATAGTGAATTTGAGTCCATGGGAGCCACCCAAAGTGACACAAATTTATTTTGACAGACAAATTTAGACTTTACTGAATACAAAACTGTATTTTAAATTGTTTGGCAACATTGTGAACATTAAGACCACATCTGCATTGTAATCCTTCGTCCTTTTCTCCTGTCCTTATTGAAATCCCGAAAGAGGAAAATATCCCCCTCTTAATATTAACATCTTTCATATTTCCCTAAAATATAAGGTCATCCACCAGCTATATGCTGTGCCTTTTGCCAGTATATAGTAGATTAATACCCATGTAGAGACTTTTTTTTTTCTCTTCCTCTAGATATAACCAGCTACTGAAGCAAAAAGTCCAGCTAGAGGAACTGGAAAAGGCGCTAAAGGAGGAGCAAGGGAAAATGTTACAGGAGAACAGAA
The DNA here is from genome assembly GCA_019650415.1 of Pipa parva. Lineage (NCBI taxonomy): Eukaryota > Metazoa > Chordata > Amphibia > Anura > Pipidae > Pipa > Pipa parva. Next base: position 15,999 of record WMED01005924.1, on the reverse strand, counting down.
TGCATGAAATGTTATCTTCAGATTATCAAAGGCTTACTGAAGAACACGAGAGGTAATTCCTTTTTCTTTGGTTGTGTGCTTTCTAAATAGGCCAAATGATCGAGTCTATGACATTTTGCCTAAAAATAATTTGTTGATCTTTTGTGAAATCACTCTGAAAGGAGCAAACACACTCACTACCGATAGTTTTACAAGCTGCCTGTAGGTTGCACTCTTATAGGAGTTAAAGAAGCTAGCACAAAGGACCATTGGTATCCAATTGCCATTTATCGAGGATATCTTTCAGAGTCTCTGCCTGGCTAGAGCACGTAATATCATAGCTGATGTGCATCACTCTAACCATGGACTCTTCTCCTTACTCCCATCTGGTAGACTGTATAGGTGCCCAAAATCTCATACAGACAGACTAAGGAAGAGTTTCTTCCCTGACTCCATTATCAGGCTTTACCTCTCCCAAACAGAACTCTAGCCTTTCCTACTGTAATTTATTGTTCAAATTAAAATATATTTAATATTTACTTTATTTTATTTAATATTTATCATTAACTTATAATATATCACCGGCCCATTATCACTACTGTTTTTATGCTGAATCATGTTGTCACTACCATAAATTGTCCTATTCATACTATTGCTCAGTGCTATAGGAAGTAATTCAGGAAAGAGCGAAGTTACCTTGCGATGCTTCTCATCAGTTCGCCAAGACAGGTACGCACTCCCTGGTCTCCTGCAAGCTGAGATCAGCGAACACTTTAAAGGTACTTCAGCGAGGCTAGGCGACTTGAGTGGTCGCGAGGTGAGCCGAAGTACCTTTAAAGCGTTCGCTGATCTCCGCGTGCAGGAGACCAGGGAGCGCATACCTTCTCGGCGAACTGATGAGAAGCATCGCAAGGTAACTTTGTTCTTTCCTGAATTACCCCCTAGGGGAATTCACCATTGAGCGAAGTGAGCTTCGAATCCTTTGGCTCACTTCGCACATGGTGTTATGTGCTCACTGATGTCCTGCACGTGGACATCATCGAGCGCTTTAAAGGGATTCCAGTCTCAGTGAGATCAAAAGAGTTTCCTCACCGAGACTGGAATCCTTTTAAAGTGCTCGCTGATGTCCGTGTGCAGTACATCAGCTAGCACATAATAATATGTGCGAAGTGAGCCGAAGGATTCGGAGCTCACTTCGCTCAATGGTGAATTCTTCTATGTGTGGCTCTGTGACAGCTGCTTAGTTGCTATTTTGCTTAAAGGAACAGTAACACTGGGAAAAGAAAATTGACTTTTGGAATGATATGCTGCACTTTGTAAAAATGAACTTTTTGAAGTTAAATTCCTGATTTTTATTGGTTTAGGTTGTCTCTCTTTCTTTCTCTCTCTCTCTCTGCTGGTTTATGCTGAACTGGGGAAACTCAATTAATATTTATCTAATGTAACATATGAAACAATAGGATTAGGTAGAACTGTGCTTACTTAACAGATAAAAGAAGGCTTTAACCACAAGGTACAAAAACAAACCCAAAATAATACAAATCAGGGATTCGCTTTCTAATATTCCATTTGTACCATTATTATGTAGTAATAACTGCCATGTCAATCCAAGTGAGCTTTACTTTTTTATCTGGTGTTACTGGTCCTTTAATAAATACAGGTTGAGGGAATTTACCTTCATCAGCAGTGTGAACATTTCACTTAACGGATGTTATTGAGATTTGTACCTCATTAATAAAAATTCTCGCAGCTGTCCGAATGCAGACAAATTTTTTTTTTTATCTTTGAAATATTAAAGCTTTCTTGGAAGCTGCAAGGTTAGTTGTAGGTCACATTGGCACCTTTATAAATCCCCTCCCTGTGTTTTTTATTCCTTTTCCAAAATGATTAATATATGAGAGAGCCACCGATAGAATTTCTGCCGTGTTAGGCCAGATTCTGATGATGTAATCCAATATTTTGCTGGCAGAGCACAGCACGCTGGTTGGTTTCATGCTGATTACAAGGAATAATAAAGTGTTGATTCTCAGCACTGTACAGCGGAGACTGAGCGTGTTTCACATGTGCATTATTTATAACATAGTGCTGATTCACACCACTGAGGCTTTTATGTAGTTAGCAGGAGGAGTTATACTAGTTGTTCCATATCCTGAGCATTCTAGGTGTAGGTGACAAATACCATCTTTAAATGAATTCCACATACTATATGAATTGTAGTAAAGTGTATCTTATGCAGTGTACTTCATAGGGAAATGAGTATTTGTAATATATGTTTTCAAATCTAAGGCTTTAATCACAAAGAGTTCATACCATTCTTGCACTGCTGGGTGCCCTGACCATGGAATATTAAGCTCCTTGTTTGTTACTGAGCTGTGCACATAGAGGCACCGGTAAAGTGTCAAAGCTTATAAAGGTGACACCATAACCTTTAACATTGCTTCAACTGATTTCCTTATGCTGCTATAAAGATGCTATAAAGAGGATTTCCAAAAAAAAACTTGAGTCAGGCTGGCTGGGGATACAATAGAAACAATCCCCTAGTGCAGATATCTTCATAACCTATAGAAATTTTTAAAATAAGACTCCCAAATTCTTGTAAAGCTTTCAGCATTGAATTCCTCTATGTTTAGTTCCTGTGTTATTAGGCAAATATTAGTCCCATCATCTGGAATGAAAGAAACTTCTCTAGAAAAAGATCATAATAGTTTAATATGTTTATTCACCTTTCATTTAAAGATGAAAAATGACACTCATGTGTTTGGTAAAATAATGAGCTCATCAATAAACAGATTCTTATGTTGCAAGACCTGATTTCCTCCATTGCAGTTTGCCCAATTGGTCTTCCTCATGGAGTTTAGAAATAGAATTGATTATAAAAAGGCTTGACTGGTGATGTGTAGCATCACATCCTACTTCTTTGAATATCCATGAAAATGCATTCAATTCAAGCTCTGTTAAAAAAAAAAAAAAAAGAAAATATATGTATTAGTAGTTTCCTCTGGGTCAATACAGAGCAGAAAAAATATATATGTATAGGTGACTATATGAAATGTAAATAGATGGACTGAATAAGAAAATCAAGTAGGATACCTCATTGCGATCAGGAAACTCCTGCTGAAACAGAGCCAGGATTTGGCATAAGGCAGATGCAGGTACTTTTCATAGGGTTAAAAAATATTTTACATTTACACGATACTTTAACAAAATCTTCCTAAATTGTGACTTTCATCTGCTTGAAAGAAATTGTCTCCACAAATATTATCGCTATGCATTCTGTAGATCTAAGGCTGGAACTCCTCCATCATCTTCTGCAAGTCAAGTCTTCTACATACAGTATGTCTATAGAATCAATTCATTTACTGTTGGGTTTGTCCTTAGGCTAAATCACACGTACAGACAGCTGTTAAGAGAAAATGAAAGCCTACAGAGCGATCATAAAAACATGAAAAGCTTACTCAACAGTGGAAAACTGGAGCAAACCAGACTAGAAGCAGAGTTCTCCAAACTAAAGGAGCAGTATCAACAGCTGGATATCACATCAACCAAGCTGAATAATCAGTGTGAGGTGAGATTATTGCTTTGGGCTATTAACTAGTCAATGGGGTAAGGAATAAGACAAAAAGCTATGAAGCAGTAGGTAGAAATAGGTCAGTTGAAATGGTAGTTTCTTTTTATAAGCTTTTATTAAGTATATTTTTAATAAATGAGATATTTTAATGTATTGGTCCCAAATGTCTTAAAGCCAGTGGCTCTTGTCCAGGTGGATAAATCCTGATTTACTCCATTTCTTTAAATGTAAACAATGGTACATTGCAGATATTCATCAGCCCTGCTTGGCAATGGTTCCTAAAAGATTGCATTTTCCTCTTCAGCTTTAACTTTACACATTTAAATAACTAGTAGCTCCAACAAAAGAAAATACTTATACTATATTATACTATACTAGTACTTATTTCTGTAACATACAGTGGGCAAGTACAGGGACTTGTTTACTCAGCAGATATAATGTGGAAAGAACATAAATACACAACATGTTAATTTTTAACAGTGTTAGAAGTATTCTGTAGTAAGAAGTACTCTGTAGTAAGAGTAATAAGTATTCTGTAGTATTAGTAATAAGTATTCTGTAGTATTAGTAATAAGTATTCTGTAGTATTAGTAATAAGTACTCTGTAGTATTAGTAATAAGTATTCTGTAGTAAGAAGTAAGACGTACTCTGTAGTATTAGTAATAAATACTCTGTAGTAAGAAGTAAGACGTACTCTGTAGTATTAGTAATAAGTACTCTGTAGTAAGAAGTAAGACGGACTCTGTAGTATTAGTAATAAGTACTCTGTAGTATTAGTAATAAGTACTCTGTAGTATTAGTAATAAGTACTCTGTAGTATTAGTAATAAGTACTCTGTAGTAAGAAGTAAGATGTACTCTGTAGTATTAGTAATAAGTATTCTGTAGTATTAGTAATAAGTACTCTGTAGTATTAGTAATAAGTACTCTGTAGTAAGAAGTAAGATGTACTCTGTAGTATTAGTAATGAGTACTCTGTAGTATTAGTAATAAGTACTCTGTAGTAAGAAGTAAGATGTACTCTGTAGTATTAGTAATAAGTACTCTGTAGTAATAACTGTAACTATAGAGTGCCAATCTGAATGCTTTTCTTTTCATTTATTGATCCTTTAGTCAGTCCCTTATTCATTCACACCAGTCATTATTTATTTATATTATGAGTTCTATGAGATCGTGCTACAGCCCAAAGGTACTGATCTTCAGCTTCGTTCTATAGCACTTTAGGCCGGCAGACCCTGTACTTTCAGCATATCAGTTATGGTTGGGGTACATTAGCTTTTCTGTAAATACTTCGGATAGCGTAGAAAAAGAAGGGTAAAAGCAATAAAGAAATGCAGAATTGCTTTTCATGGTTTTTATTACATGAAAATTGGTGCAAGTAACTTGCAGAGTTTCTCACTGCGCTGATTGTATTTCCTTGTCGTAGCTTTTAAGCCAGCTGAAAGGAAATCTGGAAGAAGAAAACAGACACCTCCTAGATCAAATCCAGACATTGATGCTACAAAACAGAACGTTGCTGGAGCAGAATATGGAAAGCAAGGACCTTTTCCAGGTGGAACAAAGACAATATATGTGAGTGACCCTAAGTGAATAAAAACTTCATCATCAAAGAAAGGGGAAGTCATTAACAGGGGCAAACTTATAAGATGTATAGAAATCTATGTTAACCAATCAGAAATTGTCTTTTATTATTCTTGCTTCCTTATACCAGAGAATGCTGACTGCTTTAAGTAGGTTTCTGGATTTTCGGGGCCCCCTTTAGTGCTACTTTCACATCTTGCCAACGCTCCAGGGTCACCACTTATATATAAAATAGCTTACGTGAGGTTCATGTGGCCTCTAGGGTCCCCTCACACATGCTCTTCTCTGCTGTCTTTTTACATCTGTATAGATGTGGAATGTGCCATGTTCCTTACCTTGCTTAGAGGTGGAATTGATGGAAATGGGTTGGCACAGTTCAGAGCTTGTACAAATCTGGCTATTTTACAAAAAAAAAAACAAAGCAACACACTGCAGTATTTCCAAAGACAAGTAAATAGCAACAAACTTGATAAAAATGTAACCCTCCCCACAGTTAACCCCTGCCTAGCCAGCTGTAGATGTTTTTTGTAACCCACCATGTCTGTGAGGAAGGGATTTATTCCATAAAAGGGAGTTTAATGGAAAGTTAGCTATAATTACCTGCAGCAGAATAGGCAGTTGATAGACACTTTGCCTTTAACTGGTTTATTACTCTGTTGAATTCTCAGTGGATTCCCATTGCAAATCTGCAATAATTTCTGCAGTTGAGGGGTTATTCACTAAGGTGCAAATTCGACTGTCGAATTCGCAAACAGCGGATTCACATAGTCAGTGCTTTTTTTGCACCGGTACGCAGTGGTATGGAGTACCGGAAAATCTGAAGGCTTTTGCTCTGAAGACTGAAGACTTTTTGTTCAGCGCATCAGGGTGACCGGGTTGGCACAGTGTACAGCGCAGCAATGTAATGGAGATAGCACAGTGCCCAGCAGCCGGACCCATTCCAAGAAGCAGCAGCGGCTCAACTGATAAAGGCGAGAGCCTCCCAGCAACTCTCTCTCTCCCGAATGCAGTGAAAGATGACACGGAAACATGCGTTATCGATTACTTCCAGAAATTATCAAATCATCGAGGAACACAGATTAACCAGAAAAATCATGCCGATTTCATCTATAGTCGATAGTACCGAAATGTGTACCGGCAAATATTTTTTTACAAAAAAAGCCCTGCCCATAGTAAATCTGCTACAATTTCCCCATTGTAAAGTCGCGACAATTTTTGTAGTTAATATTGCGACAATTTTCCCATAATAAAGTTGCCACTGCAACAATATTCTCATTATAAAGATGCGACTGCAACAGTAGCAGCCTATTGCAACTGTCTTTTATCTGGCGAATTCGAACCTATACACAACAATTCAGACTTTAGTGAATAACCCCCATGGTGCTGCAAACAAACTTACACATGGATTTTGAGTGGACCCTGCTTTTTTTTTACCGGTTTGTTATTTTACTTGACTTTGTGCCATTTTACATTTAGCTGTGTCTTTGTGCTTCACTTCACTTTATAAACTAAACACTGGATTTGTAGGAATCCATTAACGAGCCTGCAGGGAGTTACATTCACAATGGTTTGCTTGGAGATTGTAATGAAGCTCAGTTGTTCAGCAAACTGGTCCTACAGCAAATTGCAGAAGGTTCTCTCATCTCTAGTAAGTGACGTTATAATTATATAGTGATACAGCTGAACAGTGAGCATTAAAGTCCCTGAAAAACGCTTTTGCTGAGAAATGCAAAATGGGAGGTCTTGGTGTTTTATACTATTTACTACAGGTCCAGTAACATTATAGAATTCACAGAGGCTTCTTGCCTACATATCACAGTTAGAAATACAGTGAATTACATATTAACTTGGCACAAAAAGGCTTAAAGAGAGTCCTTGGCACCTTGTGTGGCTGTGCACTACTGATGGAGTCAATGAAACTGAAGCAGTTGAGTAATTTGGCAGGTATTACTTACACTGACAAAGATGCAATATTATAACCAGGGATGATTTTATGAAATTTTTGAATTTTGTTGGGCCCTCCCCCGAAGCAAAAATTCTAAATTTAACCGCAATTTACCAGGTGCCACAATCATATGACTTAAAATCAGCACCGCAGATGCACTTGTCAGTGTAAGTAATAAAGTTCCATAGTTCATAGGAAATTATCACGTATCACGAGACATTTTTTTGACACTATGGAGACATTTCTTTGACATGAATGAATTTTGCGACCGTATACTATATATTGTGGAGTGAGGACTAGATGATAATTTCCATGAAGTATTTCCTTTGGGATATATTATAAAGTCTTTTTTCTTTGGCTTCTGGTAAGCATATATTAAATCCTTTGGAGGATCACTCAGCACCTTTGGGAGATTGTAGTGTTTCATTGTATTCCAGCACTGTTTATTCATCATCGCTATTTTGAGCTTCTACATTGGGTTCATTGGGCTTTTTGCTTTATTGGAGAGTTTTTATGTTACATAATGCACTATTAGTGTGATTTTGTTTTGCGCTTTTTCTCACAGATTTTTCTCAACATAGATTGTAAGCTCCATGGAGCAGGGACTGAAGTGAATGGTGAATCTCTGTAAAGTGCTGCATAATATATCAGTGCAATATAAATGAATAATTACATACATACAACATGTATCTCATATCTGTTTCTTAATCCATAACATTGTTATTTTGTAGTGATAAACTGAATGAACTCAGACGACAAAAAGAGAAACTGGAGGAGAAGATTATGGATCAATATAAATTTTATGAACCGTCTCCCCCAAGGAGGTATTCAAAGAATTGGAAATAAAAAGATATTTAGAATATTTTTTTCTTGAAAATATCTGAATTGAAAAGATATGCTACATATACAGTGGGTACGGAAAATATTCAGACCCCTTTACATATTTCACTCTTTGTTTCATTGCAGCCTTTTAGTAAAAAAAGTTATCAAAAAAGTTCATTTTTTTGCTCATTAATGTACACTCTGCACCCCATCTTGAAAGAAAAAAAAATTTAAATATTTTTGCAAATTTATTAAACAAGAAAAACTGAAATATCACATGGTCATAAGTATTCTTACCCTTTGCTGTGATACTCATATTTAACTCACATTTCCTTCTGATCCAACTTGAGATGGTTCTACTTCTCCATTGGAGTCCAGCTGTGTTTAATTAAACTGATTAGACTTGATTAGGAAAGGGACACACCTGTCTATATAAGACCTCACAGCTCACTGTGCATGTCAGAGCACGTGAAAACCATGAGGTCTAAGGATCTGCCCAAGGAGCTCAGAGACAGAATTGTGGCAAGGCACAGATCTGGCCAAGGTTACAAAAAAATTTCTGCAGCACTCAGGGTTCCTAAGAGCACAGTGACCTCCATAATCCTTAAGTAAAAGAAGTTTGGAACAACCACAACTCTTCCTTGACCTGGCCATCCAGCCAGACTAAGCAATCGTGAGAGAGGAAAAAAGAACCCCAAGATCACTGTGGCTGAGCTCCAGAGATGCAGTAGGGAGATGGGAGAAAAAAACCCTCATAGCATGATGCTGTCACCATGTTTCACTGTTGGGATTGTATTGGGCAGGGTGAGTGCCTGGTTTTCTCCACACACACCACACCACTTAGAATTAACATCAAAAAGTTCAATCTTCGACTCATCAGACCAGAGAATCTTATTTCTCATAGACTGGGAATCCTTCATGTGTTTTTTGCAAGCTGTATGTGGGCTTTCATATGTCTTGCACTGAGGAGAGGCTTCTGTCGGCACACTCTACCATAAAGCCCCGACTGGTGGAGGGCTGTAGTGATAGTTGACTTTGTGGAACTTTCTCCCATCTCACAGCAAAGGGTCTGAATACTTATGACCATGTGATACTTCAGTTTTTCTTGTTTAATAAATTTGCAAAAATATCTATATTTCTGTTTTTTTTTCTTTCAAGATGGGATGCAGAGTGTGCAATAATGAGCAAAAAAATGAACTTTTTTGATCTTACCAAATGGCTGAAATGAAACAAAGAGTGAAAAACGTAAAGGCGTCTGAATACTTTCCGTACCCACTGTACACCACCATTGGCATAGGAACCAGTAGTCTAGGCCATTCCTCAGTGTAAAATAAAATTACACCACACACATAATCCAGATAATGAAGGGACCACACTGCAGAAACTTTGTATAATCTCAGTATGTCACCATCTCGCCATGTCAGTCAAATAAAGAGGAGTGAAAAAGGCAATCAATGTGCTCCTACAGTTCTTTTTGTTTATTACTAAGTCTTTCACTACCAGCAAAATATGCCACCACTGTTTATTTTTCCTATTGGCTATAGCAGGGTAGGCAGTGTCATGGATTATGGCAATTAAAGATTTAGAGAAAATTATGTGTTCTGACCCTTTACACCATTTAGAGTATAATCAGATACTATACATTGATTATATATTTAAGGAACAAAATTTTATAGGAGCTAATCATTCTGAGGGTCCCCACACAGTCACCAAAAGGGGTGCTTGAAATTGTAAATGAGATGCATGGCTGGCAACTAGTTGATCAGAAACCTTTATTCAGTATATCTTTTTAAAGGAGAGGAAACTGGATAACTTTAAAAATGAGAAAACTAATAAAGTCTAAGAAGGATGGCAACAGAGAACGTCTGAGGTCCCTCACAATGACCCCTTCTCGCTCCGAGTCTGGTGAAGGATTTTTACAGATACCACTAGGGGACAGTCAGGATAGTTCTTCAGTTGGCTCAAATTCTCTTGAAGATGGACATCCACTTGGGGCTAAGAAGAGCAGCAGTGAGTATTTTGTAATTATAAACTTAGGACTCCGTTATGCAGCTGATAATTAAGCCGCTTATTAGATGCACAATGGAATATAAGGAAAAAAAAAAAGTTTTTAAGTATGAGCACTAACTGGCTAAGTTTTAAAACATAATAATCGCTAAGTGCCCTTTAATCAAGGAAGGTTCTAGACTACTACTATTCTTCTGTTTCTTCTTTTTCCCTTTATTAGAAAACTATACCTTTTAAATATCGTAAATAAAAACAGTCTAATTTAATATATTGTTTAAGTGGTACCTTATGTGATACAGTAGTGTAGCAACATGGGAAAAGAGTGCCTGATCCCAGTAATCCCTAGCAACCAATTAAATGTCTGAATTCAATATTGGAACTTCAGCAAACTACTAAAAGCTAACTGCAGATTGGTTACTGTGGATTACTGGAATTGGGCAATATTTGCCCATGTCCTCCACTACTATTGTGAGATCAAGTAGCTCACTAAACATATGCATGCCCTGTTCGATTACATATACAACCCCTGTTGTACGGCTAGGAAATAGGCCCATGGGCATTTTAATGCTCAATAAAAGCCAGCAGGTGTATTTTCAATAAAATAGTGGTCAAGTGTTACAACAGTGATTGCATGTAAGCGGGGTAACAGGCGATGCGTTTTGTTGTGGTTTGCTTCTGCTGGAAGTACCATTGGATGGTATTCTACTGGTCTTAGGGGGTTATTCAGGAAGCTCCGAAGTGAGGCGCGTAGTGTTCACCTCACTTCGGAAAAACTGACATGCGCATGCTGATGTCCGGCACGCGAGTCTCCTCGCCGGGAGGGGAATCCCTTTAATACGCGTGCTGATGTCCGCGTGCAGGACATCAGCATGCGCATGTCAGTTGTTCCGAAGTGAGGCGAACACTACGCGCCTCACTTTGAAGCTTCCTGAATAACCCTCTTAATCTTTAAATGTTTTGTAAAAGGCAACTGGTTCCAGCTGTTGCCAAGCACAAAAATGTCTAATGCATCACAATCTGATACTTTTGAGCCTTACTGTGTTTGTTACCTTATATGTAATGTTATGTCACTTAATTGGGCCTCCCTGGGCATGTTCTACTTTTTCATTATCAGAATCATTTCCATTCTTACAGTACCTGTAGCTCACCATTGTTCATTTTTAATCTCTCTGTGTTGGCTGTTATGTTATACTCTTTGACCTTTAAGCACTATTGTCTCAGATGCTGTACAGGGACTCTACCTGTCATTATCATAACAATAGATTTATGTTTGGTGACTTACCAAAGAACAGTTCAATCAGCTGTATGAATATTTATCTTCATATTATACAAAACTGCAATTTATTTTTTTCTGCAGAGTACAGCAGCTCTCAAAAGGATTTTCTTTTGATATCACATGTATTGCAGTGTTTTTAACATCATCATATTCTAATACAAGTAAAAAGGTTGGGTAGGCATTAAACAAATCTAGTAGAGTTGCCCATAATGTTCCCCTACATATATTCTGGGAAGTATCTTCCATTGGTGCATGTACTGCTGTGCACAGTTGTCAACTCATGGCAAGACAGCTGGTCTACTACACCTTATGGCCATTGGCAGGAAAGAAGGTTTGCTGCAATGAGATGTTATGAACTTTGCCATCAAAGACATCAGTGGACAAAACATAGCTGTCAGAGAGCTGTATCATAAAGAATGTGCTTAAAATGGCTGTAGTTGTTCTTTATAAGAGCAGTACTGTAATCATGTTCACTTCCACACTGTAGAAGGACATACCTTACTTTATAAATTGTCATGTTCTGCGGAGGTGTTTGACACATTTGTAAAGTATTGCTATTTGATTGTGATCACATAATCTTTTCAGACAAATGTTTCCATTATTTTTGGCCTTATACAAACTCATCTGTTTCATATGTTCAATATGAAATACTTTGAAACCTAACATTTTATGACTGTCTAACTATTCCTACCTAAAAAGGAGTAGTGCGACCAGGACCGGCCCTGAGTGCAACTGATCTATTTACTCCCATAGATTATAATAATCACTTCTGGGAAATTGCTGGGTTTTGTCTGGAGACTCTGATTTTACAAAGCAAAACCCTGATTGGGTTATTCACTAAGGTGCGAATTCAACTGTTGAATTCTCAAACAGCGGATTCCCATAGCAAAACCGCGACTGCAACAATTTCCCCATTGTAAAGTCACAATTCCCACAATTTTTAATGTTGCGACTGCAACAATTTTCCATAGTAAGGTTGTGACTGTGACAATACTTTTATTATAAAGACGCGACTGCGACAATAGCAGTCTATTGTAGCTGGCAAATTCACACCTTTACGCAACAATTTTGACTTTAGTGAATAACCCCCTGGGTCTTTGGGGAAATCCTCAGTTTCTTTGTCAATACCTAAAATGGTGGGAGCTCCACCCCTCTCTGCCAAAATTCTGCTCCTTTCAATCCACAAACCCACCCAATTGGCTCCCATGAATTAGAACTACGGGGCATGGGCACCCAGAAGGTTTCTAGGTATGAAAATGACCTTTTCTGTAGACTAAGCACTGATGAGCTGAAATACCAGAAACTGCCCAGTAATGACATGATGGACAAGGCTATCCTATGCGTTTGATTTGGAATTTATCATGATGAAATATGTCCAGACTTATGTTGACACATTTTCTTGTGGCATGTTAACTAAACTGCAGGCAGTTTGAGTTGGCCACTTGCAAATAATAGTAATGTTTTGTGTGTGCTTTTTTTAATTTACTGTATATACATATTTTTAACCATATTATGTTAACGTACGTATACAATGAAATCCACAGTATAGCATAGAACTTAGCTTTTTAGATAGGCACCCCATATAATTCCCAGGATTCCTTGCAAGTGTATATCATTCTCTTTGCTTTCTGTGCTGTCCTTCTGTACTCCATCTTGTTTTGTGTAGTGTTCTCTGTCTCTTTATCTCTAAAATTATATACTGTAGATTGAGTCAGTTTCCTCCTTTTCTTTATCATAAGCATGCCTTAGTGTCTAACTGGAAGTTTTGTGTTTACTAGACCTTGGGGGTAATTCAGCAAGGTGCGAACGCACCTTGCGAAGCTTCCCCTCAGCTCGCACATACTGTTATGAGCTCACTGATATCCTGCACACATCAGCGAACGCTTTAAAGGGATTCCAGTCTCGGCGAGGAGACTCGAGTGGTCTCGCCGAGACTGGAATCCCTTTAAAGCGTTTGCTGATGTCTGCGTGCAGGACATCAGTGAGCTCATAACAGTATGTGCGAGCTGAGGGGAAGCTTTTCAAGGTGCGATCACACCTTGCTGAATTCTTGTGGATTATGTTTAGTGCACACATATACAGATACATGTCAGACAACACATATGGACATGTCATGCAGCTCTTATATGTGTTGTACACACAATGATCAAGGGTCACGCTGTTATTTTGTGTGTTTTGTTATGACTGCATGGCTAACAGAGCTCAGACAGGCAAACTAACATATATGTGGTTCACATACACTAACCAGGAGATTCAATGTCCATTGTACAAGCAGTTAGTTGTCCCCTAAACTGATGGAAACACTAGGACATTTTATACAAATGTGCTGCTTTCTGTAGCTAGGAAATCTAGGACCCAGGCAAGCTAACGGGTGTAACATATCAACATATTTGTAAATAACAATAACTGATATTTTAAATAAAAACACGCAAATGGTTAGGTTGATTAGTGGTGAAAGCATTCTATACAGTGACTAGAACTGTGGCAATTTGGTTGTGTAAAAGAAGCACAGCTATTTCTTTGTAGACTGGTACATTTGTGAGATAGATGATAATAACTAACAATTTTATTAAGGCATAATGTTTTGAATAGTTTAGCTTAAGTGGATCCCAAACTTCCATTTAAAACGGGATGTGAAAGATAAAACCTAATTATTAATTTGTACTGGTGTTACAACCTATAGAAACTAATCGACAATTAATATTGAAATGTCTACTGCAGTTGAAAGTGATGCTAAACTAGTGATGCTAGTGATTTGCAACACTAGTGCAAATGTGCTGCTTTGTTTGAGAAGTTCCCCATACCTACATACATATGACAATAAGGGGTAAATGTATCAAATGGTGTTAATATGGATGCAAAGTAGCTGTTTAACATATTGTACACATGTAAACCAAGGAATTATTCACTGTGCATACGTTTTTGCATCAGTTTTTAAGACGAGGTGCATCTGATGTGGGAAATATAGAACAATCTCAAGATCTATTTTAAAGAATAAGTAAAGTCTCCTAATAAATAATTTGTTCATTTAGCCTACATATCAGCAACACAATAAACCCTCAGTCTTTCCATTGCAAGACACCTACTTGATTATTTCTGCATCTTCTGCATGCATTATTCCACAAGAATATGGCAGTCTCTGTAGCATTAGAGCTCCACCCCTGCTGAGAAGCATAGGCATGTACACCGATGTGCATAGGCACAACCTAATGTGCTCATGCTTATGTAAAATGTGGAGCTGGGTAACAATATGTTGCATGCAATCTAATGGCGACAGTAGTGATATCACCATGTCCAGCATCACGACACTTGGCTGTGATGTCACCACACAGGCACCCCATATAATGGGGACTACACATGCCGATGCTGATAAAGCTGTTGTCCTGGGCATTGGCTTCTTACAGAGCATGTGTAAAAACTGCCACATGAGTTAGTGTGAGTGCATGGATACTCACAGTTTAATATACCATGTGACATTCCTCAGTCAGCCAAACTATATATGTCAGTGATGCCCAACCTACGGCCCGCGGGCCATATCCGGCCCGCGATGCAGTACTATCAGACCCATGGTCCGAAGTCCAAATTTTTGCATACAATTGTGAATTCGCCAGCTAAAGTCAGTCGCAATAGAATGCTACTGTTGCACTCATGTCTTTATAATGAGAATATTGTCACTGTCGCGACTTTACTATGGATAATTGCCGCAGTTGTAACTTTAAAATTTGTTGCAGTCGCAACTTTACAAGTTGTCTTTTTTTTTTTGGGGGGGGGGGGGTTTGCAACGCATGTTGCAAATTTATATGGCCCCCAGGCCAAAAAAGGTTGGGCATCACTGATATATGTGATAATGTGTCAGGTTTCATTACCATATCTTAAAATGGTGTCTATGAGATACTTATACCAGTAAGTTCTATAAAATGGTTTTGCAGCATTTAAGCCTGGCAGACTCTGTATTTTCAACAAATCCCTTATGGTTCATTAATACTTTAAGAAATGGAATTAACACCTACCTGAACCTGAATCAGAACAGGTTTCATTTGTGTCCTTTGTTTAAACAATAACACCTGATTTGTGTTAAAAAAGAAAAAATGTTAGCAAGCCTATTTTATCAATAAGCATATTTTTAATGATGCTCAGCTGTTAATATTTAGCTGCTATTTTTACAAATACAAAACCATTGCTTGACAGACACATTTCCCTTTTGTTTCTAAATCCTCTCCAATGTAGGCAGCTGTAACTGCAGAACAGTTGGATTTTCAAATTTGTAACAGTAAAATATTAACACATAAAAAACATTATTTTAAACAAAAAATGTAAGCATCATATGTAAAGCAAATATTCAGTATTTCCAAAAATAAACAGACATTATTTAGTATAAATAACCATACTAAATTCTTAGTATTCCAAGAGGAAGGAGTGTTTCTAAAACAGCAAAATGGATGCCTTGTACTATTAGGGAACAATGTGATTCAGAATCAGATTTCATTGTTCTCATCTTATTGTGTTCTTATCTATCAAATTTATCAGTTTAATAAGTCAAAGTGTAGTTATTTAATGCTATTTAAAAAGTAAATAATTTCAACTAAAGCAGTTTAAGAATCCCCCAATAGATCCGTAAATCCAGGACCCTTGTATACTAAGGAGGCACGCTCCCCCACAGAATATACTAGATAGTAAAACACAAATCCTTCATTTTCTGTTAGTGGAAGATTAGCCAATCTGTTTCTCATGGGAGTCTTAGATTATAACTGCTAATGATCATAGAACATTTAGGGGGGAATTCACCATTGTCCGAAGTAGTGCGAACAGTTCGGGCGACTG
>WMED01005923.1:0-19001 GCA_019650415.1 Pipa parva | reverse complement strand
CCAGAAGTTGATTGAGAGCATGCCAGGGAGAATTGCAGAGGTCGTGAAGAAGAAGGGTCAGCACTGCAAATATTGTACTTGCTGCATTAACTCATTCTAACCGTCAATAAAAGCTTTTGTTACTCATAATATGATTGCAATTGTATTTCTGTATGTGATAAAAACATCTGACAAACATACATAAAAACCAGAGGGCAGCAGATCATGTCAAAATATGATATTTGTGTCATTCTCAAAACTTTTGGCCATGACTGTACAGTACGCGTTAAAATGCCATTCTACTGATTTCTGCATTTCTGACATATTTTTCAGATTTGCTGGTTGCAACCATCTTATCTGTTCCCTTTCTGAAATACTTCATGAATATTTATTACCAAAAGTTCCATAGCGGCAGCCAGCAATAAGGAAACAAAATAATACAATCCAGGAAATAAACCTCAAAAATAAAGCTGTTTTCAAGAACTGTGTAGAAATAAGACACTCCGAGCTAAATGTTACACGTACCTTACTTTACTCTTAAATGTCACAACTGAAATAGGCATTCTCTATTTTTTATTTTGTTATCAAATTCATTGAAATATATTTAATTTTAAAAAATGGTCAAAAAAAAAATGTGGTGCACAAAATGAAGTGTCTTCCTGGTATCTCGACACATTAAAATATAAACAATTAAAGGGAAAGGCCTATCAACACATGTTCCTCTCTAATCCAATGCAGTGTGTTTACATGACCTACGTTAATGGCCATTGGGCTAATAATCTATGTTTTGTTTGTTTTTTTAGAAAATCTTGGACATTAAAGCATCTAGAAATTCCTTTTTGCTTTGGAGAGACCAACTCTAGTCTTTGTTCTAGGTTATTCCTGCCGTGGTGTAAAGCAGGGTTTACACTGACGAATTTTCCTACGCGTTTTACAAAGAAATAGCATTTGAGGTGGTACTTACATGTAGAACAACTTACTTTCTCATCACTTTTCCCCCATGTGTGACCACTATTGTTAAAATTCCTATTATTAGTAATCAGATTACATTTTTCGTGTTGTGTTTTATATGCTCGAAAAAACAAAACGTGACCTGAAGCGTCCCAGCGCATACTCCTTTCTTTGAAACGTTAGTGTTATATTGCACAGCCGATAGTAATTTCTTTCAACGTTTTTTGTATGGGCGTATTTCTGCCATTTTTCTTGCCATGCTCATTATTTAATAAAACGCTGTGTAAAATACGCCGCTGTGAATCCGGCCTAAGAATGGGTGAACTGATGGTTAAATTATTACATCCACTCCACACATTGCTGTCCTTTATCCACTTTGATTCTTCCTACACACCTGTACTGTTATAGTCAATCAGTTTGGGTGATAACCTCATTATGGTAATGAGCATTAACACCTGAAACAAATTAAATATTTAATCAAAAGACCTTTGCACAGTAGTGCATATATTAACAGGATCATTAACAATCCAGCAAACTGCTTCTGATTGGACACTGCGTTGGCTCATCTTTACTAAAACCTTTCAAAGAGCCCAATCAAACAGACCAATATTAGAATAAAAATTTAACTTGCTTACCTTGCAAATGATTTCTAAAGCATCTTTCGCTGTGTCCTCTGGAAGAATGGCAAATAGGACAGGCTGGTCGTTTGGCAAACAAACCCAAGATGGAGTCAAGTAATCGGTGACCCAGATATCGGCATCAGGATTGTGTGGATGAACACTCGTCAGAACTACTTCCTTTTCCTTCTGCTGTGACAAGAAAACAAAGTAGTGAAATTAGAGTTCCCTTAATGAACAGAAGTGATCACCATCCAACCCACCAACGCCCAATAGGTGCCTGAAGTTGTAATACAAAAGTTGGAGGGAGGATTCCAGCTGTTCTAACACCTCAGCAAATACAGATTTCCTGTGAACCAATAAATGCAGCTCAAACTATTGTCAATAAAAAAAGTAATTGCTCCCTCCTTTTCCAATTTATTATATACATAGCTTACCAAACAGAATAGTATTAAAAGTACCATGGTCTCGCCTTCTGTGCCCAAATTAAACCAGCGTACCACAACAAAATAGTACATTTTCATATTTGTGCCTTAAAGGAACAGTCTGAGCAAAATTGAAAAAAATGCATATGTTAGTAAATACGAATGACTAACTTTTATTAAATGCATTTAATCAACCCGTCTCCCCTTGATGATGCGCCACTCTCCCATGTGACTATTAGGAGATGCTGGCGCCGGGCTGCACACTGAGAGGGAGAAGAACGCGTTTCATCTCCGGGACACCTTAGTGTCGGCGGCACAGATGAAGATGGAATCGTAAACACGGAAGTGCTTCTAAACAGGTCAGATATTTCATTTTAGGGGCAAAATTGAAAATAAAATGCATTTAATAAAAGTTAGTCATTCGTATTTACTAACATATGCATTTATTTCCATTTTGCCCAGACTGTTCCTTTAAGAAATATGCTACTCAATGTTCAGCATGGACATGTACAATTGGAAGATGTACACATTTTAGAGCAAATTGAATTATTACTGTATTTGAGGGGTTTTATAAAATCTGTATGAGGACAGACATGTCTTCTTCTAAAATAAATGAATTATTGGTCACCGAACAGTCTACTTGTAAAAACCACGCACACTGTATGTTAACGTGCCGCTCCCAAAATCTTTTCTTTCATTCATGATTTATTAACATTAAGGGAAAAGGTAAACATCACAGTGGAGAGAAAATCAGGGAGAGAAAAAAAGACATTAATAAAAAAAGACGGGAAGAAAACTATTTTTTATTATCACTTTACCTTGTCTTCTGACATTGTCTCATCAAAAATGCCCTCCAGGGACTTCTTGACTGTTTCAGAACCATCAGTGAACACCTTAAAGGGGGAAAGAAAGAGAATGGTAGCTGCTTTACAGTACAGCCTAAACTGATTTATATACACACATACATATCACCAAATAAATACTTTAGCTCTCCGGTGACCTCACCCCACTCATGGTTAAACATAAATAATCCATTATTCCTTTGAAATAAAGCTATCAGAGAACATTAACCAAAAATGATTAATGCCAGCCGTATACACTAAAACAGTGATGCCCAACCTACGGTCCGTGGACCATATCCGGCCCACATTGCAATGCTATCCGGCCCTCAAAGCTTCTGCCCACAGTGCAGGAAATCGGCAACAGGGAGGGAGGACCTGTACAGCTTATTACTGAACAGGATGCCAATAATGGATGGAAAGAATCAGGGAGGCCATAAAATCACTGATGAATTACACCCGTGTCTCATATTTGCAGGAGTTGTTTAAATATAATACTGTACCCCTAATAGACTAAGCCAGAGGATTGGCCTTAATGAGGCCCACTACATAGCAGGCCTGACAGTATACAAATTCAGTATTTGGCCTTATAGCCAGAACTGTATAGCAATCATAACACTAAACAAAGTTACAAGACCTGCTGTGAGATAAAGCACTGCTAGCTATGTAGCCATGCCTCCATTTCACCCAGCTACTAGTCTGGAGGTACAGTGGCCTTTTCTGATGACAGTGCTTAGAACTTGCATTATGAGACATTTGCGCACACAATGAAATCATTAAAGACTCTAACATACCTGGTTAATGCTCGGCCTTCCCTGTTTTTTCTTTGAAGAGGAGTCAAGTCCCCAAAGAGAAGAAAATCTACTCCTTCTCTTACTGGCAGATCTGGACATGGCTTGAGTGCGTCTCCTCACTCCAGATTCCCCTGTGCGTGCCGCTACCTGTCAGAGATAATTCATATATAGTTGACCAAAAAGAAAAAGGAGCGGCGAGAGCTTAAACAATATGTTACGAGGCAGTTTAATATTTAGGCCTAAATCCTTACTTTATTTGGAATTCCTGAAGCACAGTTTAAAGCATAAACTCAGAACGTACGACAGTTATTTCAAATAAAGTCCATCCAGTTATTTTACAGTGTTTTTCTTTATGTAAAACCACTAGGTGGCACTCTAATACAAGAGTTTGTCAAATTCAGTCTCCACTGTTCACAATACATTTTAAATTGTTCAGATACAGTTTGACTCTGTTAAAAGGACACTAAACTCTGGAAGGCATTTTTTAGAGCTTGCTATGCATGTTTAAATGAACATCGCACTGCACTGATCTAACTTATGGGTCTGATATCAGCTGCAAAATACCAGTAACAACCAGAAGTTGTGGAAATGCCTCGAATGCATTTAGTTACTATATATTCATTCAACACGTTTCCAGAAAGTTAAAATTATGTTTATAAAGTAAGATATTTAGCTTTAAATTTGGACATTCGGACCAAATTCCTCCATATAGTTAATCTAAAGCACCACATAAGTGAAGCTTAATAACATGGCTGCTATCAGCCAAGACAAAAACAGACAGAAAGCAATCCAATTCACGAATTTAGCTGCAAATACAAGTACAGTATTTAAATAATGGCCGTGCCAATCAAAATGGGAATTTACTTTTTTTTTTTGTGTAACTGCTCCTTTAATAACTATAGTGATATCAGAACTTGTGATACGGACACTTGTGTTTTTTTTCTTCTTAATTTCAAGATCTTTGAAAGTTACTTATAAGTCATTTTTTGCAAGTTCCTTTTGTAAGCTAAGAGCCATAACTGAAATGGCAGTTATTAAGCATTTGGAGGAAGTGGTGATTTTACCCTTTGGATTCTGGGAAATTGAGCCCCAGGCTGTACCCTTTTGCTCAATGTGTCCTAATTATGTTGCTGACAATTGGACGGTTGTATTGAAAATCCAATTAAATGCATGCAAGGGGCACTGCAGAGAAAGAGCGCTGGAGTTACAAGTGTAAAATTGAACCATTTTTAAAATTTCAGTCTTCTACAGTATTTTCCGGACTATAAGGCGCACCAGACTATAAGGCGCACTTTCTATGAGCACCTTTTAAGCAATCTTGGTTCATATACAAGGCGCACCGGACTATAAGGCGCAGCACATTACCAGTAAATAAACCATAGCTCAGACCATAAGTCAAATTTTATTCAACTTACATCGGGTTCATATATAAAGGCGCACCGGACTATAAGGCGCACTTTCTATTTCTGAGAAATTCTCAGCATTTTAAGTGCGCCTTATAGTCCGGAAAATACTGTAATTATGCATATATGAAGCATAGTGGAAGTTAATGATTAACAATTACGGTATCCCGCTTACTTGCTGTCTGGGCATTAAGAGTTTCTATACGGCCTCAAATAAAGCAGCGTTTAAAGACATATGTTCCAATAAAAATTAATTTTGATCATTTTTGTTTTAATTGTTATACAGCGCCGCACATAACTTTTTTTTTTTTTTTAAATTGAAGGGTTTTACAGTGGATCTGTAATGACCACTTAAAAATCAGTAAAAGGTAAGCAGAGAATAATTGATTATGGGGTAATCCCCCAAAATTCCTATAGCCCTGTCAGGTGACTAAGCTAAGGTGGAGCCATCATTGCGGCTCCTCAAGCCAGAACCTTCAACTCACAGTCTAGGAGGCATCTGATTGGAAGCTTCAATTACATTTCCCCGTATAGTAATGTGCTGGTAAGTCATAATAATGTCCCACAGTTATCTGTAGTTCTGAGCCTAATGTTGACTACCACAAGCTTCTGATGTCCACTTTATTTCTTTTTTCCTACCTTTGCACAGGTTTGTTATCTGCTGCACTATGCTAGAAGGCTGCACTGACAAAACCAAATGGTTTCAGGGAGCTTTTGGGAGTACGAAGCTGTTGTGACAATAACGGAGGAACAAGAATATTATTCAGATCTATGTAAACACTATATATAGTTTCAAAGTAACTAAAAATGTTATCTCTTTGGTGATGATATCCCTTTAAAGAAAAATATTTTTTGCTTGCTGGTATAGGGGGTGCTTTGCCTACAAGTCAGGTCCAGTCTCTCTTTATGATTGAGTAACATGCTATCTCAGGAACTGAAATGAATGTTGCTTTGCTGTATACGTTGTTTGCAGGCATGATAACGTTTTTAAGCAGGAAGTCCAATACAGTCTGTACTTCACAAATCCATGGTAATGTCTTTCATATGTAAGTAAAAGTAGGCAGATTGCAGGTGGGTGTTCGCTGGCAATTTAACTGCCCATGTACTCAGAACTCCTGCTGTTCTTCTTGAACGCTGAGCACCAGTAACAGAAAAGAGAACTTAAATAATCATGAGATAAAAATCAGAATTAGGATGGAGAAATGCAAACTTATCTTGAAGCAAAATCTGGAAATGTATAAAAGATGCAGTAGCAAAACTAGGAAACGAGTGATCATTACACTGCTGAGAAATAATATCATTAACAATAATAATGTTATTACTGCAGATTTAAGAATGAGAAAAAATGTACAGCAGATAAATATAGTGTTCCCCTGCTCCAATGGGGCTTCCTGGATCGAACGTAAAATAAATACAACGGCATCTGGATTACAAGGAAATTAAACCTGTATGCACATTCTTTTCTCACTATGCAATTAAAGGTATATTATTACCAGAACAAGTTTTGTTGGTGCGTTTATATAAAGTATAATGCTAACATACCGTTCTCACCTCTAAACCTTGCTACAAGGACAGACTGGAAAAAAGAGACAAGGCCAAAGGAATACTAACGCTTAAAATCAGGCCTCTCATAAACAGATTAAAGGAGAGGCAAAAGAGGCAAATAATTCACAAAATATACCAAAATATTAAACAAAGACCAACTGCAAAGCATCTTATAATACCACAATCTACAAAATATCAGAAATGACAAGGCCCTTTAATGATTTGTGTGCCATGTTCTTGCATGCAGATCCCCTTTTCCAATTTAATAGGGCGTGCTCCAGTAAGTTACTATAGAAACTCATTTTAGAGATCTCTTTTTAACCTGATTACCTGGAGGTGGTTTGGCAAATATAGCACATCTGTCAAAACCCCCTGTGCTTAGCTGCAAATGCAGCACTTATTCTAGCTGGCGTCAATTCCAGATATTCATATCCAGCTCATAACAGCTTAAACAGAACAATGAGAAGACAGTTTATGTATGCGGATGTTCCTGCATGAGCAGAGACAAGGGGGGTTTCTGCTGCCATTTTTGACAAGCCAATGGCGCCACAGGGCGAGCGAGAGAGAAAATAAAAGAAGGAATGAAAAAAAAAAAACAAAAAGACAATTTTGTGGGGTTTAGGAGGGAATTTATAAAGGTCATTTTGATCTATTCAATTCGTTTCAGTGCTTTTTGCCACTTTTGGATGCTTTTCAAAGGTGTTTTTCTATTCGCTAAATTGTTTGATCCCACTGATTGATAAAGGGCCAATAAAAATCACTGATATTGGTAAAAATCTATGTCAAATATCGACCCGTAGAAAACTTTGTACTGTTTTCAGTGCGGTTCCCCCTTCTATTGCATACAAATATCGATACAAATAGTCTTTTTCAACACAAAAACTCAATCAGACTGTGGGAAAACGACCAGACCTACTTCATAGGGAACAATGGGTAAACGCCAGACTAAATCAGACAAACGCTTTCTGGCAAAAAAGAAATTCAACAGAGCGGCTTTATATATCAGAGGAAAAGGCAATATCAATATATATATTGCCAATATTTCAACCTTCTTTACCAAGTCAAAAAAAAACAAAAACTTTTGGACTTTAATAAATATATAATATATTATATATAAATATAATAAATATATAATAAATTATAAATAATATTCTCATGTACAGTAAAGATTCAAATTAAAGGGAAACATATTTTAAATAGCTGATGAAATATATAAACGTTTTTCTTCCTAGGCATCACCAACTCCAGTGGTTTTCAATACCCGGCTGAAGCTCCTTGTTCCTTTCTATGTATGCTGCCATGAGAGTTTCCCAGTACAGCCCACTGCTCAAGTTGTTAGACAGGTAAGTACCTGATGTTACCATGGTGTGCATCAATAAATAAAGAAATAAAATGACTATACCGCTGACTGTACAAGTAAGCAGAAAGGAAATGTTACCAGGGCATGAAACGATATATACAGAAATAAAATGACTATACAGCTGATTATACAGGTAAGCAGAAAATAATTGTTACCAGGGCATGAAACGATGACACTGAAAAGATACCCAGGCGGCCCATGGCTACTTTTGTTGGTCGGCTTGCAAAAGCGAGAAGACGTTTTGGGTTTGGCAGTTCTCCTCCCTGAAGGCTGGCTAGATAACAGCGATACCTGAAAAGGTCCATTTGGAACTGCTCTAGGTTCTGCTCCCAGACAAAGATCTGTAGGATGGAACACATTGTGGGAAGAGAAGTAAAAATATGAGATCAGGAATAGGACAAACCATTTGTCACTTAGCTTAGGACGTACCACACATTATATGGGAGCAAAACACAAGCCTTACTGACACATCACATGCAACTAGGGACATGGAAAATGCAGTGAAATTGCATTTGCTGCAGGCCACGGCGGCACTGTTTCCAGGTATGCAACTAAGGACCCAAATGAGGCCTTTAAAAAAAACAACCATTAGAGTTTTCTGTATACAAATATGTAAAGGTCATATGTGTGTAAAACAGTATCTTCTGTAGTTAATCTCAGTTCTTCTAACTGCCACTCTACCCTTCCACTGAGTAAATTCCTCAAAGAGGAGCTTTACTATCTAATGGTGATGAATGTCTAAAACTACTTGTTGCAACGGTTTAAGCACAAAGTTGCTAACCCCTGCTCTCATATGATAGAATGGTAGCATCTGAACACTTTACAGTAAGTTAAACAATAAATTCAACAAGCATTAACAACTAGCTCTTCTGCCTGCCCCCGATTCCTTCCTAGAGATGCCATGTATCATGGGATATGCAATGCATGGAAAACTGCAGCAGAGCATACTGTTTGATCCAACGGCACCGGAAAAAGCTAATACTAATAGAGAACGGGCATTGCAACAGTAACAAATAATCAACCCAATCTGTAATTTACAAGAATAATAAAAGCCAACTTTGCATTCTATGCCCTGCATGTGAACATTAAACTCCAGGCTTAAATAATAGGCAAAGACCAGTCAGTAGTTTATAAGCCTGTTATTATAAACCAGGAGTTTAATGGTATATACATACCGGTAATGTACACATACATATATATAGAATAAATAAGTGGGTGTTATTTTATAGATGTTCCATTCTTCCATTAGACTCTTTAATATAATGAGATGTCAAGCTACATCTCCCAGAGGAAAATTCTGGTTTACAGGGACTTGTGGGAGTCCTAGATTTGTTTATGCAGTCACGCTTTCAATCCAAGAAAATGTCAAGAACTTCTTACCTGGTCCAGAATAGTTTTCTTTTTCTTGGCGTCCGTCACTGATGAAATCTGCATTTCCCCCATTTTTTTCATCTTTTCGTCCATATCAATTTTCTGTTCCAGCTTCTTAATTTCTGATTTCAGGAGTTTGACTGTGTCCTCCTTGTGATGCTGTCTGGCGACAGTGGTGGCACAAGCAGAATGGATGGCTGTGATCCAGTTCTCCAGCTCTGTCTGGCTGCTCGTCTGCAGGAGTACACAGAATCGAACGATAAGCAACTGTTTTATACGGCTTCTAATGGATGTAAATACAACTTTATTTCCAGTGTACACAATGCATCTGTCAGCCGTGAACCTAGTCAAGAAAAAATAACTATGCAGGAACCTCAGATGATAAAGTAACATGGGTAACATAAAAATGATCTGACAGGTGGATTCCAGCCAGCTTCCCTATCTCCGTTCCTCTGTCAGAGGGGCAGCAAAACTATTAATCATTTGTTTCAAAAAAGAGATGCTGTGGTTCTTTGCTTTCATCTGAAACTGTAACACCAAACAGATTTGGGACTGCAGAACTGCAAGTGAAGAAAATCTGTAAAGCAGCTGTTTGAGTCCATACTAATATATTGCTAGTCAGCTACAAACTGATACTACCAGGCCAATGCACCCTTGTAGGGGGGTACCCACTCCTTAAAATCCAGTGCACAGGTCTCATTCTCAGTGACCCAGATCTCATTGAACCTTTGAAGCTGCTGCCATTTTGAATATGTCTAATAGTAGGCAAGTGCCCCTGGGTCTCAGAAATTATTATCCACGCTCCTGTACCCCCACCTGGTGAAGGACACCAGAAATGTCATATATTTGTGGGTACAGGTGACAGCTGGTGTTATGGGTTGCCACCTACAGGGCATGATTTTTTAAAAACTTTATGATGAAGTTCTTTATTTGTTTCCAGCAAAACAAAAAATCCCTCTTTGATCACTCAGTGTATTTGAGATATTCCAGTGTTTTGAGTCACTCTGAGGCAGAGAAAGTGGGGCAGAGAAAGAGAGCAATAAAGAACTGCTCTACATGGTACATTTCAGTTAGTAAAGAAGCTGTATCATATGGCTGTCTCTTCACAGCCACCTACTCCCTCAAAGGAAACCTGTAATCTCTCAATGCAATAATAATAATAATATGTGAAGTCATAATCAGGAATGTTCTGAGAAAGCATTAAATATAAAGAACACGGTGTCATCTTTGAAATAGGCCTAGTTATTTGAAGAATGTGTTAATAATGTTATGTACAAAATAAAGAGGATGGCAACTCTGAAATAAGTAGAAACCAGACATAAAGGCAAAGTCCCCATAAAATGAATTGTCATATGGGCAGCTAACACAAATAACCCGGGAACAGCCTGCCCCTACTTGCTTACCCTGTTACAGTGGCTCCAGTCTTGTCTACAGGTATTTGACTGCAAAAAAAATGCCTCTGTCTGCCTTTTATTCTAGGTTAAGCATCTGATGACAACACTAGAAGCAGCAATGAACTGTGGGGCAGTGAATGGGGGCTTGGAGAAGCCTGTTACCTAGTGGTTAATTTGCACTGAAACTTTCTCTCAAACCAAAAACCATGTGCAACGAATGGATAATGGGGCATTATCCTTACAGGAATGAAGCTAAAGGACACATTTTTACAGGCTTTATATAGCCTATTTCCTTTACTTTGAATCCCCTTCTCTATTAGCTCAGTTACAAGACTAGTAATAATAATGAAATAAATAAAATTGCCATTTAGATTAGCATGATGATTTCCTTTATCTGGTGAGAGTTCCCTGTATTAGAGTGTGCTTGGCACTTGTTTTCACTTGGAGGTGGACTTTTTTCGATTTCTACTACATCACGGATATCGTCACACTGTTTTTAAAAAATCAACCTGTATTGGTGGTTGCTTTACTTTACCTTTATATATTTTTTATTTGGTAATGCACTATAGTGCGAATTTGTCTTGCGCTTTCTCCTACAGAGTTATGTTTCTTTGTAGTTCAGTATTAGGTGGGTGGATTCCATGCTGGACATCCTCATATAACTAAGCCAAACAGTGGATAACTTGGGACAATAATAGCAATCTTTGTGTTTTTCCTTTTATAGAAAATTCTCAAAACTATTTATTTAAGCCAGGCAGAAATTCCCACATTTGAACTGGTTAGTTTGGTGTATTGGAACCACCCCCACCAAAAAAAAAATCACTGCAAACTCACACAATTACATAAGTACATATTCGTTTAAAAGTTAGAGAAAATGGAACACTTAAACCAGACTTTATATCACAACAGGATTCAACCACAAAAAGATTCCATGCATTGTTAACTGGGACATCAGAGAAAGGAAATGTGGACAGACAGCATTCCTAAAGGAGAGAACACCTAATGAACATCAATTAGTGCTTCAGTGAATAGTGCAAATGCTTAGAGAAGGTGGATAATGTTTCCTCCCTGCGTCTGCCCCAGGAAAGTAGTAAAATATATACAATGCGGCATACAGAATGGGTTAGTTGTCACATACTACATCAACCAAAGCCTCAACTGTTACATAAAGTACTTTGGAAGGTAATATTAACGTAATAGTCACTTCTCAGAAAGGTGCTTCATTTTCCAGGCACTGTATTTAAGCTGGTTCAGTCGGACAAGCTATCTGAATCTTTAGACCATTTATTAAAGGACAAGTAACACCCAAATGAACAGATTTCACATTTGGATTAGCATGGCAAATGCAGCATTCATGAAAATGTTATATTTTAAGTTAAATTCATGTATTTTATTGCTTTTTTTCTGTTCTTCTTATTGATAGCAGCCATGTTGCTAAACAGTCCTCATCTAGTTCCATTGATTTCTATACAGGAAATGTGCCCTAAAGCTGATATTTAACTTCTAAAAACAATACTTGAAGGGAAAATTTAGAAATTTTGGAATTAAAGATTACATATATAGAGTCGCTAGAAACGCATTTGGGTGGTGTCTGTTCTGGAAAATATCACTGGTTAGAATTGGCGCCCCCTGTGCATAAGTTGCTCAAACATGGCTGGACTTCTCAGGTATCAATACACTGAACAGTTAAATCTTATACAATTTGGCAATACATGCAGAAGCTGAATTGTACATGGTGCACCATGTATTCATGCACCAACCCCAACAATCAGGTATCTATAGATACAAATTAAGGAACACTAGGAAAAAACATTTGACATATTCGGAAATTACACATGCCATTAGTATGTGTAATAACCTTGCATGTGTCTTTAGAAACAGCAAATCCTCATCCTTCCCCAAATAACAGAAAAACCTGGCACAGCTTAGCACAGTTATTATTATTACGATGCATTGTGACTAGCGTGATTCATAGTCTTTCACTGAAATTGTTTGCTACTGTATTATCAATGGGTACACACACACATACATACATATTTATATATATATATATATATATATATATATATATATATATATATATATATATATATATATATATAAAACACACAATAACTAGGTAATAAAACAGGCACTTTTGTCACCATGGAAACAACTGCAGCAACAAATCAATCTGTATTCTATTGGCTCTACTCTACTTCAGCCTGGAATGGACACAGAAGAATTAAGTAGCAGAAGAAAACAGACAAAAAGATTACCTGAAATAGAACAAACATAAATACAGATAAGATAGTTGAACAGAAAGATAGACAGTCAGCTACAGATAAATAGATAGTAGACAGATAGATAGATAAATAGATAATAAACCAATAAATAGAGAAGTCAGACAGATATAGGTAGGTAGACAGACAGGTAAATAAATACAGTGATAATTAGATAGACAGACAGGTAGATAGACAAGACATTTTTAGTTATAAATTCTAGAATATGAAGAAAATGTAACAGCGCTGCCAAATCATGTATAAGTTATAAAAAAAAAAGACAAATGGTAACTGCAGCATTTGCAGTTCTGATTGCAATGACTAATTTTTAATAGCACTAAATTGAGCTTTACACAAAACGAACATGCACTATATGGCTCTTTTTATTCTGAACACCGGGAAAGAACACTATGCTGTATAGTGTGTTTCCAACATAATCAGGCATGTAAAACGCTATTTTAGGGAATCAGTGAATTCATAACACTCTTGTAAAGCTCAGATGATTATGTGGCACATCAAGCAGAAATACAAGCAGACAAGGCTGATTAAAGGCCTCTCTCTTTAAAGGGACATGCATAATCTATAAACAGTAGTCTATAAATACACACACACACACACACACACACACTGGTGTGCCATAGATTATATAGATCATTCTTCTTTGAGAGTTTCTGGCTAATATTCAACCCGCCCCACATAATAAAAAATGCTCTTCCTGTGAAGCACGTCACAAATAAAGAATGAAAAACAGTTGCCATGGAAACACTGAATTGCCTCCTGTAGCTCGGTGGGGAGAACTTTCCAAACATCCTCAGGGGTACAAAATCTTATTTTAAGCTTTGCCTTTCGGCCTCAGTGCTTTGAGATAAGTTCCATCCAAGGGATATGGGTATAAAAAAATCCTAAAACTGTGAAGACTAACTGTGGGTATATTAAACAAATAGACTGCATTACGGAATGAGGTTTAAGGATAGGAATTTAATAGTACAGTTTAGAACAAATACTTGGCTAGTAATGTTGGGGGGGAACATGGGGCATCTCCCAGCAGTATCCCCACATGTAATATCTGGAATGGATAACTCTGAAATCAGAGCCAAGGACAAGTGAGAATCCAAGGAATGTGAAGATATGATTTTCAATTGACAACACATTTCTTTATGGAGCATTAGTCCCCTAGGGGTCTCAGATACAGTCATTAACAGATGGACAGACAACTTTACACAGCTTCACAATGTTTCACCAAGTTATTCAGCTGTACTGACAACTGCACTAACTCTTTCATACAACATGATCTGATTCAAGTGTCTGAATGATCCGACACATCATAGCCTGTACAATCATTTGTTTAAATTGACATTTTCTTTGTACAATGTGTTCAAAGACAGTGTAGCACTAAAATGGCTTAAGCCGTATCAGTCCATTTGAACAGTAAGAAAGAGGAGTATTGTAGTACTGTAGTACAAGAGACAGTTTCTACTTGCTTTCTGGCAAAAACACACCATTATTGCCTCACTTTATGGCAGAGAAAGAAAAATGATACAACTTTATCTAAAAGACCCAAGTTTCTACTGATTCTGTGAACTGTGGGAGGGCTTGGATAGATGGCAGAAAGAAAGACAGGTTAGCAAGATTTTTTAAATTAACCTATTACTGGTTAAACTATTTGTGTAAATGATTCATTGGGGTAATTAAGAAAAAATAGCATTGCTGTGATGTCAGTATTGCTCTAAAGTAAAAAGCAAAGAGAATAATATAAATAGAAACTCTGTCTGCATTTTGAGTCTTAAAACGATGCTTTGGGAGTGGAAAGTTTTAGGAATAAGAAATATACAGAAAAACCAAGGAAAGATTAAATGTGATCTTACTTCCACCCTCTACCTAAATCCCCAGAACAAGAGACAGCTTGAATGACTGCCTAGGCATATTTAGGCTAGGTTTACACTGAGCGTATATGTCTTGCGCTTTTAGAAAACTAAAAAATACGCCGGTATATGTTATAAACGCCACGCATAAAAACGCTAGTGTAAACCTAGCTTGTAAAGTACAGGAAAGGGTCGGTCACCTGGAAGAGAAAGGCATCCCCGAGAGAATTGCTTAGGCAGAACACATAGTCTTTCTTCGGGTGCTCAGGCACAGCCTGAACAATGCTGTTCTCCACCCACACTGCATGCTTTGGGATACTGTTGTTGTCGATTCCAGATCGACCATCAGTCTCATAAAAGAACAGCGTGCAACCTGCAAAAAAAAAACAAACAGCAAATGAGTAATCGTGGATTTCCATTCATTTTTTTTTTTTACATTTGGCGAAAGGAGAGGAAAGAAAAACAACAATTGAAATACTTGTTGAAAATCAGGAGTGATCGAACTGCATCCTTCAAGCTACTGTTGATCTACAACTTTCAACATTCCCCAGAATCCCCTGGCTTTACTTCAGTGGATGCAAGGTGTTGTAGTTCAGCAACATGTGTTATGGATGGTTTAAAACAGGGGGAAAAAAATGTTGTTACAATGTTAACAGAAACATGTACATCGCAGGGGTCCATCCTGTGGGTCTCCAGCTGTTTCTACAAAACTGCCTGTTAATTGATGCTGGGAGATGTTGTCCTGGAGGACAAATTGTACTTCCTTTGAGTAAAACAATACCAGGCAACTATATTTATAGTGGGGCCACTGTCTGTATAGAGTGCTATAATTCTAATAAGGTTTACATTAAAAATACCATCAAATCATTCCTTTTTTTAGCACATAGCTTTGTTATACTACATTACCCTGGACAAGATCATTGAGGGAGAAGTGGAAATCACTTAAACTTCCCTATAAGTATTAGCAGAAATAAACTGCCTCAAGCAACTACCCAATGTGTATAGTGAGCAAGTAAAATAAATAGGGATTAGTTTAAAGGAAAAGATTCGTTTCAAAGAAAGCTAAAAAAAAAATAGAAAGCTTATACACACACTTGTGAACAAGCTTTATCAGCTTTATATTAAACACAGCTGT
Source organism: Pipa parva (assembly GCA_019650415.1). Classification (NCBI taxonomy): domain Eukaryota; kingdom Metazoa; phylum Chordata; class Amphibia; order Anura; family Pipidae; genus Pipa; species Pipa parva. The sequence goes on along the minus strand of WMED01005923.1, from coordinate 3,065 downwards.
TTATTGCACATTTTAAAAGCCAAATATCATTTATTTCGGGGAATGAGTGGATTTTTATGAATTTCAATGAGGGAGTCAGATGTAAAGGGTCAAGCACAGTCCACCAGGCACCTGATTTATTCCACAGTATCATGTCAGTAACAACCTACAGAATGACTGCGTGACTCACACACTTTTGGCCTGCAGAATATTTCCCTGTGGCTCTTGATCACACATTTCCAAGTGCATTGTCCCAGAAAACGATGACACGGAAATTCCAAACAGCTGTAGGAGTTATACGCTACATGAACTAATTACATATAGGTTCAGTACACAAAATGATGTCATTTTTTTGTTTTGCTTCCGGTGCTGGCCACTTGCTCCGATTAAAAGCCCTTTGCTTTCCTGCATCTGTTCTCCTAATCGGAACCTAGAGTCCACTCATTGTACTTCCACACTGCTCAGCTACATTCAAGGCAGAAACCAGGCCAAATGGCAGATACAAATACAGTCCCTCAACTGTCCCCATACGAACCATCTGGCATTATTTTTCAGTAATACTAAAATTAACTTTTTGTATTTGTTTTCTGGGTCTTTCCAAAATCTTCCATTTTTAAATAATCTTATCTTGCCCAAATTTTCCATTTCTTTAAAAACATATTTTGTTCTTAGCACATCTATAAACATCGCAGTCATTTAAATGTACCATTGACTGCCTTTGCACAAGTATCTCCTTATTTATGAAGCTGCAGATAAATTTGGCGAACAAGAAGACTGTTCAGGACAACGTTGCATTTGTAGTGTGGTATAGTCAGTTGAATAGAATTAGGATTTGATATAAATTCCCCCACTGAAGTGCAGTGACATCATCCTCACCATATTCCACTAACTGTATGTAAGTGAATAATACATATATTTCTATGTCTCCCTGTCCCTGGTTCACCCTCACAATGTGCCACTAACTGTATATAAGTGAATATTACATCCCTTTCTATATCTCCCTGTCCCTAGTTCATCCTCACAATGTGCCACTAACTGTATATAAGTGAATATTACATCCCTTTCTATGTCTCCCTGTCCCTAGTTCATCCTCACAATGTCCCACTAACTGTATATAAGTGAATATTACATCCCTTTCTATGTCTCCCTGTCCCTGGTTAATCCTCACAATGTGCCACTAACTGTATATAAGTCAATGATGGCCAACCTTTTGAGTTCGGTGTGTCAAAAGTCATCAAAAAACTAAGCATAACTCTGGGGGTGTGCCACTTCAAGAAAAAAAATCATAATTTTTTGAAGGCGGGGCAACACTCCTACTGAGAGCATGGCATGAACAGTGCCATGATGTGTGTCAGCAAAAATGTCTTGGTGTGTCACCTCTGACACGCGTGTCATAGGTTAGCCATCACTGATATAAGTGAATATTACATCCCTTTCTATGTCTCCCTGTCCTCAGTTCATCCTCCCAATGTCCCACTAACTGTATATAAGTGAATATTACATCCCTTTCTATGTCTCCCTGTCCCTAGTTCATCCTCACAATGTGCCACTAACTGTATATAAGTGAATAATACATCCCTTTCTATGTCTCCCTGTCCCTAGTTCAATCCCAATCAACCCCTCAATTCGCCACTCTGATTTAGCCATTAGAGGGCAATGTTTCATAGGAGTCTATAGCAAATATTCCGTCTTAAATATACAAAGTAAAGCAGCAATTCATTTTCATAACTGAATATAAATATGCAAATAAATAAGGAGCTCTGTGCAGACATATCCGTAAATCAACCTTAACATTCATAGAGCACCAAAGAAGCAGAAAAGCCTTCCTGTGCATTTTAAAGGATAAATAAATAAAATTAACAGGGAATGTTTGCTAGGGAAGGAATATTCAGTTTATGGCATTCCAGCTGTTGCTGAACTCAAGTTCCCAGCATCCCCCACCAGCAGTGGTTGTGGAACAGCTGGAGACTGTTACATTCCATCACATTGTATTTTTGTTCTTATTGTTGATTTGTCACTCATTTAGTATTTCAGTTACTTTACCCAGGTTTATATTGCAGCTGTTACTTGTAGCAGCAGCTGTGATTTCAATCACTTAAGCCCAAGAAGGTGTTAAAACTTTAGTGGCTTTATGAGGTTATATGGGAAAAGCCTACATTTTACATTCACATAATGGAAATGTATCTTGTACAGAGAGCCACGAAGTGATTTGTGTGTATATAGACCATGGCTGTCTAATTGGGAGCATGTAGTGTCATATCCATCATGTAGATATAAACCATAATGGTCCCTACTGAATAGACATGGTTTAGATGTGCTAGCGAGATGGGTCAGTAATACAATGGGCAATTTTTACCAACACTGCTAACTAAGGAGGGAGTGTGGGGTTAATGTAAATGTATTTTAAATAGTTACTACTAGACAACATTGAATAATTTAACAGACAAGGGGGTAAATGCTCAATAATACCACATATGATAGAGTTCCCAGCCCCACAGAGCTTACATTCTAAATGTAATAACATGGACAAAGATTTCCCCAGTCCAGTAATCCATAGGAGTAAGTCAGCATTTCGCTTATTATGATTACATTAATAGAACAGTAACACCAAAAAGTGGAAATGTTTCAGATGATTTATAGTTACTAAATATTCACTCTGTGTCTCTAAGAACTTGTAATTGCATATAGCAGTGTATAGCAGTGGTGCACAACCTATGGCCCAAAATGCATATCTATCCATCCAGCACCGTTTTTGCTTCTCCCTCGTCTTTGTTGCAGAATTCAGTATAATGCGGCTATCTGCCGCCCTACCAGAAGTCTCCTGCATCCGGAGCACCTGGGGTATGCGACTTTACCTAAATAAAGTCGCATATCCCAGGAGCTCCGGCAGCAGGAGACTACTGAGAGGCGGGCAGATAGCCGCATTATACTGAGCTCTGCACCACATATCCCAGGAGCTCCGGTGACAGGAGAATTCCGGGAGGTGGGCAGATAGCCGCATTATAGTGAGCTCCGCACCACATCCCAGGAGCTCCGGCAGCAGGAGACTTCTGGGAGGTGGGCAGAAAGCTGCATTATACTGAGCT
>WMED01005922.1:0-19001 GCA_019650415.1 Pipa parva | reverse complement strand
GTAAAGCACTATATAGTGCGTATTTGTTTGCGCTCTCTTCACAGAATTTTTGACACACTTTAAATAGAAAAATCCTGCCTAGAATTTGCCACACTGCCCCAGGATTCAGAAACAGTCCAGGAAATCGCGGAAGCCACCATCTTTGATTTCAAGACATATATATTGGGATTATTCACTAAGGTGTGAATTCGACTGTTGAATTCACAAACAGCGGATTCCCATAGTAAATCTGCTACAATTCCCCCATGGTAAAGTCGCAACATCTTTTTAAAGTTAAAATTGCGACAATTTTCCCATAATAAAGTTGCGACTGCGACAATACTCTCATTATAAAGATGTGACAGTAGCAGCCTATTGCGACTGTCTTTATCTGATGAATTCGCACCTATATGCAACAATTCGGACTTTAGGGAATAATCCCCATAGCCTTTACACCATTGAGGGGCAGGAGACAGTCAGGAGCGCAGGGAAGATAGCCAAGCAAATGTACAGGTGGGGCTTAGAGGTTGCAAACATCATGAGAGGGCAGGGATGCCCCAGAAACTTCTGACACCTCCTTGGAAGAGACAGCAATGACAGCAATGAAAAGCATTTCCTAAACATCACTAATACGTAGGGAATAACATTTATTTTTTAGAAATTTGACTTTAGGGGTCCGCTCTGGGTCTTTCTGAGTTTACCAAGAGAAATCGCGCATTGTTCTTGTGAGATTTCGAGATCTCGATTTTTCTAAATTTTTGATGGAAAGGCAGCCATGCTACTAATGTACAGTATGGCTACCTTTCCATCGGAAAAAAAATTGAAAGATCGAGATCGAAAAACTCAATCTCAAAAACAATCACTCGAGATTTCACTCCGTAAACTTGGATAGATCCAGATCAGTCTTTCCGAATTTAAGAAATTTTGCCCAAATTTGTCTCATTTAATGCTAGGTTATGAGTTAAGAACATTTTGTAATGAAATTTTAAAAATTGACCTTCTCTAAATACTTTAATTCTCTGATATAAAAGAAAAACTTGCAGTTTCCCATTTGAACATTTTATCACTTTCTCTAGTTTAGTTCATGCAAGGCTTAAGGGTGAAGCCCTTTTGGAATAGCTTGGTTAATGCAGTTCTAATTCCAAGGAGTAAGGGTGAGTATTTCTCCTTTCTACCCTGAAAATCACCTCTTGACACAACAAGCCTTCTACTTATCCTTTAATATATTCAGTGCCATGCAAGGGCTCTATACTAAATGGCATAGTTGCTGACTGTATTGAATTATTATCTGCAGGCCTGCACTGCACAACTGAACTAATTTATTATCAACCTTGCAGTATGAAGATATTTCATTTGAAAAGGGGTAGAGTTCAATTTTTCTGCACGTTAATTAGTGCATGTGCATACAGCATGCTCTGGAAATGATTGCAAATTAGCGGTTCAGCATGCGTATGCACATCATGCCTTTTTAAAGAAGAAGACTTAGAAAGATACCTAATGAAGGTCTGAATAGCCTTACATGCTGAATTTTTCAGATTCCTTCCTTTTAAAGTTCTACGACCTGAGCAGTTTTTTTTATAGCTGTTAAATGAGAGGAGATCGAATTAAAAACTGCTAGCATAAAGAATTCACCAATTAGATCTAATTTAGAGTTCCATCTCATCCCTTACAAACGAAATACCTGTAAAATAAGCTAACCACATAACCCCCATTAACCAAATGACCTTAAGTATTGTATTGTAAAAAGGTACCTAAATCTTGGTTGGCCTGTAGGATTCATTTTGAAATTGTACCTTGTTACAATGATGATCTAGACCAGCGGTTCTCAACCTGAGGGTCAAATGACGATTTGCCAGGGGTCACCTAAGACCATCGGAAATATAGGGTTTGAATGGGGTCACCCAATAATAATTCATGAATGGGGGTCGCCAAATCATGGGGAATTGTACTAAAGGTTCGTGGCAATAAAACAGTTGACAACCACTAACTAGACTGCATATTTAGTGTGGTGATGGAGTTCTTTGAGGCAGATAACTATATAATATTATGCAGATAAACATACAGTATATTTTCCATACAGCCTCTACATTTTATACTTTCTCACTGATAAAAGGCTGCTCTGGTCAAATCAATATAATAATAACTATCAAAACCAACAGGAAAAGACAAGAGGATCATTAAAAGCACTTCAAAAATAACCAATAACAGGCTGGCTTTACCCTGAACCCTATAAAGAATGGAGTCACTAATGTGTCTGGAAAATGCATTTATTAACATACTTCCCCACATAAGCATCACATGTATAAATCAGAACAGAGGGCGCCCCCTCAGTATGCATAAAACATGTAAAGATACAAAGACATATGACTGAAACTGCAGGGCCCTGGAAAAGCTAGCAACTCTAAAACATGGCTACTGAATGCTATGACTGAATATCATGCTATGATAGAGATATAACAACATAAAGGTAGGGCTGCACATGATATTATTAATATGTACTCGTACAGGGACAAACAGCACTAAAAAAGTAAAAATTCTCATGTAGACATGGAGTTCATGTATTGGACCAATGAGGAGCATTCAAGGATTCCAGTATCCATATTGGTGCAAAAATATTGAAGTTCAGTGCATACAAATGGACATAAAAATCAGACCCCAATGATTATGGCTAAAATAGTGCTTGTCCCAGTGTATAATCATATACTCTGCATTGTCCAAATACACATCAGATGTGCTGCACTGCATCAGCATATAGGTAGGCAGTGCTTTTTTTGTAAAAAAATATTTGCCGGTGCACATTTCGATACTATCGACTACAGATGAAATTGGCATGATTTTTCCAGTTAATCGGTGCTTCTCGATGATTCAATAATTTCTGGAAGTAATCGATATCGAGTGTTTCCATGTCAGCTTTCACTGCATTCTGGAGAGAGAGTTGCTGGGAGGCTCTCGTTTTTATCAGTTGAGCTGCTGCTGCTTCTTGGAATGGGTCCGGCTGCTGGGCAGTATGCTATCTCCGTTACATTGCTGTGCTGAACACTGTGCCAGCCCGGTTACCCTGATGCGCTGAACAAAAAGTCTTCAGAGCAAAAGCCTTCAGATTTTCCGGTACTCCGTACCACTGCGTACCAGTGCAAAAAAAGCACTGTAGGTAGGGCTTAGTAATCACAGCCCAAAGTTATAATAATAATAACTACTCCGCGTGTTTTTGCTGTCAGTATCAGACTGGCCTGCCGGAACTCTGGGAAATTCTATTGCAGGGCTTCCTCATGGGCCACTATGCCCCAGTCTGATGCTGCTTGCTGCACTTAGTCCTTCCATGGTGTATGACCTGTGACATGAACCATCTTACATAGCCTTAACTTTGTAGAAGGAGTCTAACTGTTCCACAACCAGTTTTATGCTTCCTACACAGCTGTTTCTCTTTCACTTCATGACTGTGTTTTAACCTACATATGAACATGATGAGCACTATCACCTGTTTGGTATAAATGGTTAATCATACACCTGAAGGCAAAGGGTTGGTCACATTAAATATTTGCATTTTGTTAATTGATAATGATAAACTGTGAACACTTCTAATTTTGTAAGCATTTTTCCGCACCGGCCTAAAACGTTTGCACAGTACTGTATACCTGTATATACGTAGTAGCATCATTAAAAGCAGCCTTCAATGACTAATGCTAATTAGACTCACACATGTTACACAAAGCCCAAAATTGTTCCCATTTTTTCTTGGTTTCCAGTTGGGAGTTGACATCCTGAAGGCTTGAGCGAATGAGTCAGACTTCAGGAAGCAACTCGTGCATATTTTCACTCCGTGTATTTAAACAAGTCTGTGAAGATTAGGAACACGTCACTGAATATCATTATAGTAGACAGAATAATATCAATAAAATCACATTTTCCTTAAAAAAACCTGGGAAAACTACAGGTGAAATTTATCAAATGGCGTTATTGCTAAGACAAAAATGAATGGCAAATATTTTGTTTTCATTATTAGCGATTTATCATTCATTCTGCATCTATTTTGCCCCAGCTACACCCGTTTTTTGTTTGTTTGTTTTTTTTTCATTTTTGTTAAAATAAGTATTTATCAGTGATGTATGAAGCTTAGAAATGTTTTAAGACCCATTTTAAAAGTAAAATTAGCAGCTGCCAGGACCCTGGCATTAGAGGGGCAGTTACACATTTGTGCACAAGCGTTAGCAATTCACAGTTTTGCATCTTTTTTTTACCAATGACTGGATTATATGAAGAATGTTATCAATTTTCCCACTATCCTATTTTACACTAATTAACGTGTTAGCAAAATGTTAGCAGTTAACATTTCTGTCCTTTTAAATGAATGACTGATTATTGAAAAAAAGGTACAAAATTGCTAAGATTTATTACAGAAACCATGGAGGTTATACACTAAGGTGCGAATTCGACTGTCGAATTCGCAAACAGCGGATTCCCATAGTAAATCTGCTACAATTTCCCCATTGTAAAGTCTCAACAATTTTCCCATAATAAAGTCGCGACGGTGACAATATTCTCATTATAAAGATGCGACTGTGACAGTAGCAGCCTATTGCGATTGTCTTTATCTGGCAAATTCGCACCTATACGTAACAATTTGGAGTTTAGTGAATAATCCACCAAGTCTTTAGAATAAAAAAGAAAGCAATGCATGCACACTACATATTACATAATCCATTCATTAGTGTAATATTTATATATATTCATCAAGAAAACACATTTTGCTCAGTTATGAGTCCTAATCTTATGTAGACAAAGCTTTAGCAGGTGGAGTATTAACAGGCAAGTCGAGGGCCATTCCAATGTCACTCAGCAACAGATGAGCTAGAAGCACCCCAACCTGTGCCCAGTAGCAGCTGGCTTCATCCCCCTTAAACTTATTTTGGTGTAGGGGCAGTAACAGGTAGGCAATAAGACAGGTGGTGGGCAGTAGGCACAGTGGGTCTTTGCGCTCTGTGGGTTCGATTTAAGGTAAATGATCGAGCCCTTGGTTTTCGTTCCTGTTTGCACATACATCATATACTGTATAGCTGTGCTGGTTCAACCAGTAAAGAATAGAATCTTTGGGATTCTTAAGAAAAGCATAAACAATATTTTTAATACCCTATAAATAAACTGAAATATTTGTACAATTTAACACCATTACTGATGTAACTAATTTAGGGGATAAGGTTTCATTGCACCCTAGGCAACAATGCCAAATTGTGTCCCCCACCAGTAGTCTCCCCTCCATTGTGCACTATACAATGCAGCAGTTCCTCCCCCATAGTGCCCTATAGAGAAAAGCAGCTCCCCCCATAGTACCCCATACAGTTCAGCAACACACCCATATAGTGCCCTATAGAACAGTAGGCAAAGAGGTTCAAGGTAGCCTATTGCACTGCAATTTTCAAGCTACCCCCAACCCTATCTATGCCATGCTACTTCCAACCCCACTTTCCCCATACTGTGCTGCCTCCATCCCATTCTGCTCCCCACTCCCATTTCCTCATTCTGTGCTGACCCAATACCATACAGTACTGTCTCAACCTTTCTTTCCCCATACTGTGCTGCCTCCAACCCCCTTCCATTATAACGTGCTGTCCCCCCCACATAGCATACTGTGCTGCCCCCAACCCACCACTCACAGGAAGTGACAAGCTAGGGGAACAATGAGGATATTCTGCTATTTGCACTATAGTGGAGGAGAACCAGGGCTGAGAAAGGTAGGGGGAACCAAGCAGGACAGCACCCCCACCCACCTGGAGTGTCCAAGGTGGGTGCCTATCCTTCCTACCCCTAGTTCCAGCCCTGATGTGGTCAGAAGTATGTGGACACCTTACTATTAGACCTATATGAACTTTTATGTGGTTTACATGAAGCAGTTACAAGTAGTGGCCCATAGAAAAAAACACCATGTGGAGCCTTACCCTACAACATGACAATATCACCCTGTATTGGTGTTAATACAGTGGGAAATATCATTACATTTTGTAGAAGGAAAACATGTTTTCTTTACTGCTCACAGATGCTGAAAAGTAGATGTACAGAATGAACTGGCTGCAGAATAGACTAGCGGAATGTTACTGATGTATGATGAAAAAGATTATTTATTGTGGACAGATTTTCTGGCAGGAGGTTCCTTGTGGCACCTGCTATTTATTTAAAATTAATTTTATGGGAGATTAAGCTTGCTATGGCTGGGGTCACATCAGCACAGACAGCCATGACAAAGGTTAATACACATCTAGCATGTAGAAAAAGAGGGAATCACTTCAAGGGAGGCAAATGTAATATTTCACATTTGTAAATCTCCCGTTTGATTGTACCTGTAATATGGAATACTACGGTCATTCATCTACAAAAGGAAATATAAAGGCAAGAGAAGGTTCTAGAACAGACTACCAAGCAGGTGTTCAACAGTTGGGATCACAGCAGTTCCAGTTGTGACCAGGCCTGATCTCCCAAAGGTCTTGGCTGTTCTGAAAGCAACAGGGTCGCCCCCTCCCAGATCACTTATAATTTAGTCTGGAGAAGATGGTGTGGGGGGATGGGCTCTCAGGCTGATCCAGCACCAGGCCTAGGGAAGGGAAACCCTGGGGCTGTAAGCATTGTCATTCCACCACTGCTTCCAAATTGATTTACAAATACAGGTAAGGGACACTTAAGCTATATGGAAAGACCTAGAAAATAAGGCATAACTATTTACAAGGTCAATAAAAATTTTAGTCTAATGTCTTTCTCCCCCAAAACAAACCTGATTTTCTGCTTTCATTAATAAGCCCCTAAGTGAATCTAATAGTAGCTGCTTGGTTGTCCAATAAGGCAAGAAAACAAGACTGAACTAGCAGTTAATCTTCATAGCGTCTTCCTCTTCTTGGCTGAACCTTGATGGACTCAAAATCTCTTTTCAGTCTTATCTATAAAACAAATTTGACTTTGTTTTACAAAATATCTTTTATACTTTTGTTAGAAATACCTTTCTTTGACACATGAGAAATTCAGTTAAGGCATTAATAAAAGAAGTCAGTTTCAGTGAGCGACACTCCACTCCAATGATGGTAGGATCTATGTCATAAAGCGTACACCCAATGGCTTATTTTAAATTATGTAAAATAAATCATATAGAATACATATGTTGGATTAATACTTTAAAACCTTGATTGCAAGAAGTATTTGCGGCAATGTTCATTATGGTGACCGACAACATTTAGACAAAACCCCTGTTTTTTTATACAAAGGATGGAAGAAGATGTATAGCACACATGTACTGTAGTAAATGATTTAATACAGAAGAAGAATAGAGTACCCACGCCACATTTGACATTATAGCATATTGAGTCTTTTAAGTGAAATTCCTCCTTGGGAGGATAACCACTCAGAAAATATTAGACATGAGTTGTTTTGAGATGTCCATGCTGTCACAAAAAAACAAACAAACAAAAAAAAATATCAAGGTGGACAGGTCACAAAATGACTAAGAAATGTCATTCAGATGCTTAAAACACTTATGGAGACAATGTGAAGAAAAGCAGGAGGAGATAATGCAATGCTCCATGGACATTTATGTAAATGAGTCCATTCAGAAGGAAAGGAAATATTTCCAAGTTTTTCTATTTTTACTAAAGTAGCAAAGTAAGTGACATCTAGCCCATAACTAAGGAAGCCAAGGTTGGAACATCTTATTTGCACATATTGCCAATTCAGCATTGCCCTGGATCTACACAACTGAAGAACGCTTTGGAGTTACCCTCCAGAAGACCTTTCTCTGATCTAGTGGTGAAGGTCTCCTTTTATGGGCTGGTCAAGCAAATCCCGAGGTTACCTGGGTTGTCCTCAGCCATATATTTATATTACAACCTGGGATCTGTGCAATTTCATTGTATTAGTAATCAGTATTTGAAGGTAAATTATATATACCGGTAAGCTATTTTGTAATTATTTCTTTTCTGTATTCATATAAACAGTCTTTGGATCACAGGCTAAGCACCACAAGTCTAATAATTTATTACAATTTGAATTCATATTTAAATAATTAAAGTTAATGAGATGAAACAAGGAATACACTGTTATAGAACTCAGCCATGTTTTGCCCCTCTTATTAGAAGCAGGCATTTACTTTAAAGTTGCTTTATACTGCATGTGTTGCACAGTTGATCTGTGTTTGATTAATGTAAACTATTAATTGGCAGTATCTACAATGGCTAACACCATACTTAACAATGTTATCAGTTCATGTTGAAAACCATTACTTGCTCAAAGTTATTAGTTACCCACTGGTAGATCAAAAGAAACTGTGTAAGCAACTGGCACATTTATAAACAGCTTATAGTCAATTCCTGTCATGTACAGTTTCTAAAACAACCCAATCTGGTGTGGATCTGCCTTCTGTGGCCAAAATAATACTCTGGGCCACTGTAAATAATTCAATGCAAATCTCATATTATGTTTGCCGTATGTAGTTCTGACTAGCAAAAACTGAACTTATCATTGTTTATATGTCCACCAAACTCCTAATTCCTTGTTAGTTCAGAGCTGATCACTAATTAATATGAATCAATTATGAATTTGATTATTGGGAATTGTTTATATTTATCAATAACAAACCAACTGTTCAGTTAAAAAAAAACAAGTGATCAGGAAAACTTGACTTAAAATATTTGTCGGGTGACAAAGCAGAATGACTAGGAAAACAGCAAGATAAAGGGCAGACCTCCAATAGTCTAGTTACAGGCCAAACTTCCCATTTTAATAGCCAAATAACCTGCAAAGCAATACCCTTTGTAAAAGAAAAAAATACTATGCATTGGATGCAGTAATAGATTATAATTGACCTGAAATGGGCAACCACCCAGGGCCCGAGGCACCTGGGGGGACCCATTCCCACAACCCATCTTATTACTTCTGTGGAACTGTAGGGCTACAGCAGTGTTAAATAAAGCAGAGTCGGACAGCGCTTTAAGCTGTTTCCACTGCTGCTTCCTGAAGCAGCTTCTCCCCAGCACTGGCCTTATTCCCTATCACTTCCCGTGAACAGATCGGTAACTAGCTGTTTTGTAGCAGAGCTGGGAAAATGTATCCACTGTTGATAATTCACACAGGCAATTTTGTTTTTCACTATTGATAATAATAAGCCTAATTAAAAACAGCTCAGCTACAAAACAGACAGTGTGATCCTGGCCTCAAGCCTAGAAGAAAAACATTGGCTATCATTCTGACAGCCAGTGGGTACAGCTTACCACTATTTCTTTCATTTGCTTGTTCACATTAGTTAAGTTGCTGAATCCATTTGAAGTAACCTCTCCCCATTCTTGCATATTTCCAAAATAAAAGTGCCATGATGGAAAAGGTGAGGTCTTCCATGTACAGTATACATGAATACTTAAACATTTCCATAGAAGCTGACTTCATTTTAAATGATTAATAAATAGCAGTAATAATTAAGAAAAAAAACAGATTTGATCTTGAATGCTTCCCCCCCCACTAAGAGAAGAGAAAGTTAAGGTTTCCATTTGAAATATTCCTGCAGACCCCATCTTGTGTTTAGAACACAGGCTATGCCAGTTACATTGCGGAGTTGTTTTTGATTTCTCCCAAAAGGATTGTATTTGACTATTTGACTATACTTGGCCATAGTTTCCCCTGAGTGAGATGGATTTCAGCTGAATATTGATTCCCAGTGTTACCAGCTTTGCATTAATCTTCTCTGCTGATAAAAATGTGTGGTCGCATGGAGTGTATCAAAAGGATATAACAATAGAAGTTACCTCTTACACAAGAGCCTTCTTTAAGGAGAACGATAGATAAAAAAAAAGACGTATTAAAAAATGACCTAATAGTAAGCTGAACCGATGCAGTCACAGCTTGAAATTGTGCTGTAATTTCACTGCACCAAGGCAGACATCACAGCGTTTAGGCTGGCACAGGGGCCAGCACAATGCTCTGCTGACATATGGAAAAGGGCTCACACATCATCACGCTCATTGCAGGGAACGTTCCAATTGGCCCCGCAATGAATGTGATGACGTTGAAACCCTTTTGCAAAACAGATTCAACCAAGTGGGTGGAGCTTCACGCTGGCTCCCGTGTCAGCCTAAGCGCTGTGATGTCTGCCTCGGTGCAGTGAAATTATGGCACAGTTCAAGCTGTGTCTCCAACTTAATATAAGGTATTTTTTTTAATATGTCTTTTTTTTTTTTTATCTTTAGTTTTCCTTTAAAAACATACCACCCACAGGTAGAGGGTTATGAAGGTAGGTATATTATAAACCAAGGCTAAACATCTCTTTTTTAACTTCTAGTTTTATCAACAACCACCTACATGTCCATCTTCATTGTGGAAAGGTCCCTCATTACAAAATTCATTAGACATAGGGGTATATACAGGTATATACGGTTTTTAACCACTTAACACTGCACAAACTGTGGTTTTTTTATATGACATTGGTATTGCCTATTAAAGCTTTTGATGAATTCTTTTTTTTAGGTTTAAAAGTTGTTTTCAATCATATATACATCAGCGGAAACCTTTATAAATATCTCCCTTAAAGGGAAAACCTAAACAATTAAGGAGCCTCAAAGCTGAACATTCTGGAAAATGTATACAAATGTTCTTTTCTAAACAACAAAAAGACCTAATGTGTTCTTCACTATTACTTCTAAAACATCACACAACCTTCCAATCACACAGAACATTGTGATGTTTCACATCTGCAATGACTGGCTGTCCTGGTCACTGTGAACACAGAAATAAATGATCGTTACAAATCAAGGAATGGTCATTACCACAGGAATTACTTTGTTGTTGTGTATATATATATATATATATATATATATATATATATATATATATATATATATATACACACACTGTATATTATCAATCAGCTCTACGTTTCATTTTTATTAGTTGGGTATTATAAAAATGCTTGTATATGCTGTGTATAAAAGGGAGAGATGTATGTATGTATGTATTTATTTATATAGTGCTGATATATTAAGCAGCGTTTTACAGAGATTCATCATTCACTTCAGACCCTGATCTGGGGAGCTTACAATCTAGTTTCCCTATTCAGTCACGCACATAGACAGACACAGGTGCATGTTTTTGGATTGTGGAAGGAAACCCATGCAGGAGTGGGAAGAACATACAAACTCCATGCAGATGAGGTCCAGGGTGGGATTGAACCGAGAACCCAGCACTGCAAGGCAGCAGTGCTAACCACTGAGCCTCTGCATTGCATATAAAATGATAACCTAAACATTCAGGGAGTTGCACAACCTGGAGTTATGAGCTTGTCCAGTCTATGAAAAGGGAGCAAAGGGGTCCTTAAAGTTTGTTCAAAACTACTGCTATGCAAAGTGCTAATCAGAATCAGTTGAGTAACTAGAGCGTAAAAACCACTAACATGGGAACAACAGAGACTGACACACCATGTGTGGAGCTATAGCACACTCAGATCTGCTATTTTAATACATAGCAACAAAACAAAAACACAAACAGCATGAACACAATATACTGTAATGGGTATAGCGGTGTGCTGTGTGAGGGAAGGTATGTTTCCCCAACAGTCTGTTCCTATGGCTTGAGTACAGCCCAGTTCTTATATTAGCTCCAGCAGCAGAGTAAACCTGTGTTAAAAAGGCAGGTGGGAAAGCCTGTGGGTGGGGGGTTGATGTTGCTGAATGAGGAAGCTGTTGTGTGGATGGGGCTCTGAGAGACACAGAGACCTGTGGAAAAGCCCTGTTATAAGATTGTGGCTGAACTTCACCTTGAGACCCTAAGGAGAGTGATTCCTGTAGAGGGGAAGGTATATTTTGTTTTATAACTCTGAACTGTATGAGTTGCCGTTTCCCACTGTATTATTGAGAAAGGACTTTTCACAGTGGAACATTGGTTTTCAATCGGGATTGGTTTTTTTTTGGTTTTTTTTTTTTTGCCAAGAAAGGCTGTTTTTAAGTTCATTTTTTTTGGTGGAAATAAAAGGCGAATACTTCAGCAATTCAATGTTTGAGGTATGTTAATCCCAAAAGACTGCTGAAACATTTGAGTGATTCCCTACAATACCTTAATTCCCTAATGAAGTGAGAGTTCACCTCCCAGTAACATTGATTTTCTACTATACTGGGTAGAATGGATCCAGTTAAATTGTGTGTGCGCGCCTTTTCTTTTTCCTTATTTCTATATTCACTCATGTCCATCATTTCCCACATAGAGGGAGTCATTCTCTAAAGTCCGAATTCGACTGTCGAATTCTCAAACAGCGGACTCCCATAGTAAATCTGCCACTGCGAAAATATTCTCATTATAAAGATGCAACAGTAACAGTCTATTGCGACTGTCTTTAGCTGGCGAATTCGCACCTATACACAACAACTCGGACTTTAAAGAATAACCCGCAGAGTCCATAACATACTGGTACAGTAACTGGATTCTGCTAAAAATTACCCTCATGTGTGTTTGAGATAGGGCTTGATGTGAGTGATTAATAGGAAAAAAAAGGAGTTAAATGGATGGTCAGAACAAGTTGTTATACAAAAGTACATATTAAGTTATTTTATTAGTATAAGAAAAATGCAGAATACTGTCAACATCCATGTGTTTCCTTTCTTCCATCACTAGTATATTTATTGTACTCCAAGGTAAAACTGACATTGATGAATGACAGAAGTATTTAACGAAACAAAGCTTAAGTAATCTTAAAAGGAAAAATCATCTTTTTCTTCACCCAACCATAAAAAACATTCTGAATATTGGAATGAGATTCATAAAGCAAGCTCTGACAGTTAATATTTAGTTATAAGAAATCAGTACTAAACTAAACTCTGCACAAAAACATTTCGGCCCCAAAAGCAAACTCAAGAACACTGCATGTTTATATTATGCTCTTAAAGAGGAATTATAGTCAGATTACATCTTTACATATGCAGTACTATACCTTAGTGAGAAGAGTTTCTCCCCAGTAGTTGTTTCATGTGAAGAAGAATGATTGAGTAGGCAGCATTGATAAACTCCTGCACCAGGAAATGTGTGTGTGACGTGTACGAGTCTGCTCAGTCCATTTAATTATATGTTTAACTACAGGAGTACAGGGCTACGGGCGATGTTTCGTCATACAGATCACCTGATGCCCAATTAGGACTTGATTGTTACTACTATTTATATCTGTTGTTTGAACATGTTGAGCACACCATGACTAAGCACTATGAGCGTGAAACGCGTAGGTGCCACCCTCTCTTTTAAAATTTTTTTTGTTTTAATGGAAATACAATAAAAGAAGTTGTTTTTACTTACCTCAGAGTGCCGGAGATCGTTTCTAGTTGCTTTTTTGACGTGTACCGGCCAGTTTTCCATGAAAAGGTACCTCCCCTGGACATTTTTGCCCTACTTACTACTTAGCACTAATTTTCTCGTGCAGAACAGAAAGAGGAGGGGGATGGGGGAGCGGGGGGAGGAAAATGTCAGCTCTCAGGAAAACTAATTAAGGGAACAAACGACAAGTATTATTTCTTCCCTAAATTTTTTTTAACTATTTGTGTCAGCAATTGGCTTAGTATAAAGGAGTTTTATATGTATGTGTGCATTTATATCAGCACTATAGTTAACATATCCCTGGTATACTGTCATTATACTGTATACTGTCATGGATTTTAACTGTAGGGGGCATGCTATTTTATGCTGTTGGTTTTTCTCATGAATGTTTCTCTAGTAATAATACACATGCCTTAACGATATAGAAAGCAATGTCTTAAAACCAACAGACAGAGAAATTAATGAGGAGAAAATATTGTTAACACGTAAGGGTATCTTGTTTACATGTAAGGGTATCTTGTTTACTCGTAAGGGTATCTTGTTAACACGTAAGGGTATCTTGTTAACACGTAAGGGTATCTTGTTGTGTAGTGTTCACATGACAAGAGGTTTTTTGATATAGCAAGTCACATTTTCCTTTGCTTAATTTACCCCGAGCTCGCATGTGAGAGAAAAGTAGTTGGACCCAAGCCCCAGCCTGTATGATGGAAGAATTCTCCAGTGACAATGATTCGTCCATGTCAAGTTTGTATATAATACATTTTATTTTAAATATCTTTGCACAGTATCAGTCTCCAGTATGGTGCTGCTCATCTTCCCACTCCTTCTCAAATTACTTTATTATCAGATTAAGGAGGAGCTTTCTCTCTGTGGGGGTAATTCAGCATAGTGCGAAGTTACCTCCGGATCCTTCGCATCACTTCGCAGAGTCTGTTATGCGTTCGCTGATGTCCTGCACGCTTTAAAGGGATTCCAGTCTTGGCGAGGTGACTACATCAACGAACGCTTTGAAGGGATTCCAGTCTCGGCGAGGTGACTCGAGTGGTTTCGCCGAGACTGGAATCCCTTTAAAGCGTTCGCTGATGTGCGCATGCAGGACATCAGTGAGCGCATAACAGCGTCTGCAAAGTGATGCGAAGGATCCAGAGGTAACTTCGCACTATACTGAATTACCCCCTGTACATTTGGCAAAAATATGAGAACTTTAACTTAACATATGTTTAGTGTTGTCCACCACTAACTGATCAGGAGTCAGGACTACAATAACAACAACACCACAACCACCAACCACCACCAGGAAGGAAATTAAAATACATGGTAGTACAGCCTTTTTTTTATGAAAAAAAGTATATTTTATAAGTTTATATTTTAGCCCAAAGGTCATTTTCAGATCAAGTTGTTCTTGCAGCGTTATATCCTCTTTAAAATTTGAATGCCATTAGAAAGATTTCCTTAATTCAACTGTACAAAGAGAAATGGATGAAGTTTTTGTGGTTTGTAGAGGAACATTCATTGAAAAACACACCCTCATAGCTTACAAAGAATGAAAATATTACTTACACTTTTGTCTGCCTTTTAACACTGGAAAACCAAAATACCAAAATAGATTTTCCAAAAAACTATACCATTGATTTCAATTTCAAAAACTGGTATGATATAAAGTACTTTTATTTTCTATTGCATATACTGTACATATTAGAAAAAGACAACCAAAATACCTTATGGTTTATAAGCGATTCAACCCCGTATGGCCATGAAAAAGGAGCGCTTGGAATTTCCTGATGATATCACTTTAGCACTCTATCCCTGGGTGTATCAGCCACTTTCTCCTCTATTACATTAATGACCTGACCCCGAGGGTCATGAAATTAAGTTTTATATTATAGATGTATTTTAGAACTCACTGAAAAGTTCCATAAACAAAAGGTCTCAAGGCATGTGCATATATATATCATGATGATTGAGATGTCTTCTAATATCCCTATAAATTAAATAAAGGGAACATATTATTCAGTATAATACATAGAAGGTATTATTGTCCTAGCTAATGCAAAGTGCCCACTATTTTCCAAGTAAATCTATGTTTCCTACAAGTGCACCTGTTAATGAATGCTCTACAGCTGTTTCCCAGTTTAAATATGGATTCCAGCAGTGCCTGGTAAATATACTGGGCCCAAAAATAAAACAGTGTATACCTGTGCCTTGATTAAAGCAGTGCCATAGTCTCTATTTTATGCCCATCGTGACCCAGTTAATGTATGGTGTCCGCAAGTGCTCCAATTAAAGCAACAGATTCACCGGCGTCCTATTTTACACATGGTATCCACCATAGCCCCAACTGTTGCATAGTTCTCACCAACTCATTTAATGCACAGTGCCCATCTAAGCACTAATTAGTTTATTTGCCTGGCAGCACTCCCATTATTGCATGGTGCACATCAATATCCCCTATTAAAAACAGAGTGAGTCCACATGCCTATTTGCACTTATCTTTCTTTTATGAGCTTTGAACAGAAGTTATTTTCATTAAGGCAGTAGAACCAAGTGCTGCCAGTGTGACCCACCATTGAACACAGCTTCACACCACTTATTTACATCTCCTCGCCCCTGGAGTTCTGACACACACTGACTGAGATAGTCCAGAGAAGAGTTATGAACAATGTGTTTCACCTTCAGAATTTGTTGTTTCTATAGATACAAATGACAAATCCCATAGATGAACCAGTACTCCTGTCTGCTCCACAGGTCCTAGATTCTTATTTGGTTTCTTAAGCATCAGAGGACATAAAGTGACTGTCTCAAGGCCACATACTCTATACATCACAATCAGAGTCACTCCTTCTCCTCAAATGTGTGAAGGTTTTTATTAATTATGATTCACCTCACTGGTTAAATGAATATTGCTCTGCGTCCACATTGTTTTAAGCTAATACAAGTTTCTCCGTACTCGATATGCATTTACATTTTTTAAAAGACACACTATACTTCTTTGCCAGCTGGAATGGAATTAATGCCAGAACCACACAGCAGTCAAGAAGAGCTCAGACTGAAATACCTTCTCCGTTTACATCTGATTAGTAAGGCCTATGTTATTTTATTTATTTACTTTCAATGCTATGCAGTGCTTGGTGTATCATTCCCACATGCAATGAATGGTAAAAGGAACTGCGGAAATCAATTTTATTGTCTTCATATGTTTTCTTAACCTGTTCTTAGAAGAGAAAAAAAAACATTATTCATGTATCACAATACCCTATTGTTTAACATCCAATTTTACAGTTTTGTTTTATGAGCAGTCAATCAGCTTAGTCCCTCTTCTGATACATTTTCTATTGCAGCCAGGGATTTGTGGAAACCTAATATGTCATTACAGTTAGATGAATTTGGTTTTAGAGAGTTCAATACCGAGACTTTGGTCCTCGGGATAATGTTCTCTCATGCAGAAAACCAAAAAGAGATAGAGACATGGGAAAGAGATTTATTCCTTGCGACTGATCCTAAAATAACTGGATTTTATATAGCTTAGCAGCCAGAACTGCACAAAGCAGCACATCTATATTTAATTTTAGGCAAACTGTAGTGGTGCCAAATGCCAAATGCTTCTCTTGCCTTTTACTAAGACATGGATTTAGTGAACACAAAGAAATGATTATAGAATATAGACTATACATTTCTCTAATTATTTCCATTTTCGGTCTCTCACACACTAGTACTGTAGATATATGATAAAGTTTGCAAAGGCACTTTCTAGCTATGCATATTTCCCTAGATTCCCTTTACCTTAGTGCAGGGGTCTGCAAACTTCGGCTTCGGAGCCGCATGTGACTCTTCAGCTGCCTTGTTGTGGCTCTGAGTGCATCCACCTCCCATGACCTCCGACACTTCTTCTGATAGGACATCAGCAAGTCATGTGATCAGGAACGTGTGGTCCTCCCCCTTTGCGGGCTCACAAAATTTTTTCCCCAGTGGAGGGGGTGAAATGGCTCCCTACTATGCAAAGATTGTTGACCTCTGCCATAATAGGAGCCTGGATGTTCCTAGTGTACAATGCAGTACATGGGAGGGAACAGTCTTTAATCCTCAAATGTTAAGATGGAAATTCACAAGAAGAGCAAAACCTGGGCAGAAAAGACCATTAGCTCCTATTATGACTGTTATTATCGGCCAGTTGTTTGTAGTCACTAAAGACAGCAAGGGCAGTCTAAATGTCCCCCATTTTCCAACATACCACTCTTCAACAGGAACATTGGCAAATTCCCATATTGCAGAATACGGGGAGGTGGGGAATTCATTAATTTACATGACTATTTGCATTTTAGCCAATAACCCTCCAAGTGTTTATGGCATATTGTAAAAAAAAATGCAGAAGGTTTTGTTTTGTTTTTTTATAGGAATATTTAAGGTATAACGGACTGAATGCATAGGTTTTCTTACACTTGATGTGGGGGGCGGACATTTTTAAAGACTATGTCAACTGCTTCGATTTGTTTCACTATATAACACTGCTACTCAGTTCCCTGAAACATACAGGAACAGGAAGTGAAGAAGTTTGTAGTTCTTGTGAATAGCAGAAAATTTTAGCAAGGTTCACTGAGCAGGAGGGAGCGTTCCCCCCCCCCCCCCCTTAGGAACATCCACGAGACTTAATGAGTATTTTCATTGTCCTTTATCAGTTAAATTCCTCATGAGACCAAGGGGGTAATTCAGCAAGGTGTGAACTCACCTTGCGATGCTTTAAATCACCTTGCAAAAATGGTTTTACACGCTGGCTTCTTTCCTACACGTGCACATCAGCGCACGCTTTAAAGGTATTCCAGTCTCGCGAGTTGACTCGAGTGGTTGCGAGGAGACTGGAATACCTTTAAAGCGTGCGCTGATGTGCGCGTGTAGGAGAGAAGGCAGTGTGTAACCATTTTTGTGAGGTGAATCGAAGCATCGCAAGGTGAGATCGCACCTTACTGAATTACCCCCAAAATCACAACTAGTTACTTGTACAAGGTTTGTTCATTCTCTTCACATATGTAATTTAGACTGGTAGAAATCCAGTTTGCACTACCTTGGAATCATTTCCACTCGAAAATATATATATCATTCTGGTAAAGTACCTGGATAGATGATCAATATAGTTAACCAGTTAGATCTTGTCCCCAAGGTTTTACAAAGCTGTCTTTTTAATCATTTATGCCCTGAGTAGCATCTGCAGGTTGGAGATAGAGCATATGAAGCACCCCTGGTAGTTAATAAAAGGTAAATAATAAATAATTTATCAAGTGACACAGAAATATAAGGGTAAAAACCTAAACCGTGATAGGGTGTGATATAGTGCACCAGGGAATGTAGTGAGTAGCTATACTCCTAAACCATCATCGAGTGTGATATAGTGCACCAGGGAATGTAGTGAGTAGCTATACTCCTAAACCGTCATCGAGTGTGATATAGTGCACAAGGGAATGTAGTGAGTAGCTATACTCCTAAACCATCATCGAGTGTGATAGAGTGCATCAGGGAATGTAGTGAGTAGTTATACTCCTAAACCATCATCGAGTGTGATATAGTGCACCAGGGAATGTAGTGAGTAGCTATACTCCTAAACCGTCATCGAGTGTGATATAGTGCACAAGGGAATGTAGTGAGTAGTTATACTCCTAAACATAGTAACATAGTTTATAAGGCTGAAAAAAAACACAAGTCCATCCAGTTCAGCCTAT
>WMED01005921.1:1543-19001 GCA_019650415.1 Pipa parva | reverse complement strand
ACTTAAGGCCATGACTGTAAATAAATCAGGGTCAGACTGGCCCATCACAGCACCGGAGCATCCTTCAGTCGGTCTCAGTACAGGAGGGCCCAGGCCTAGTGCCAGGAAGCATCTCTTAACATCTGTAGGCCCTCTAGCTACCTTAAATTAGATTAACAATTGGCCAACTAGCGCATTTATTATGTCCTGCAATATCATTCATTTATGATGATAGCTCTGATCCACATTACAACATTTACTAGTAGGCTGTGAGCCCTTGTAAATTAGATTCACTGGTGGGCCCAAGATGCCTCAGTTCTGCATTGAAATAAGGTATGTGTAAATCTTACCTTTCTTTACTTGGCTACAGATAATTCTCATCTTGCCAAGTGTCTGAGGCCCTGACATCACAGTATCTATGTTTAACTGGAAAATGACCAGATCACAGGCCAATATGGGCAGAAATGTCCAAGCCAAATTCAGGAAATAGTTGCACTAATGATGTTTGGGACGATGGGATCAATCACTATAGCTAGCAGTACAATGCCTGCTGGGATATTATTGTGGAAACACAGGTCATGGAGGTTGTGAGATGTGATCACCTGACTCCCCCTGAAATGGGAAACAATTTAAAACTCTTCAAGATCTAACGTTATGGGGGATTATTCACTAAGGAGCACATTCGACAGTCGAGTTCGCAAACAGTGGATCCCCATAGCAAATCCGTGACAATTTCCCCATAGTAAAGTCGCAACAATTTTTTAATGTTCAAGATTGCGACAATTTTCCCATAATAAAGTCGCGACTGCGACAATATTATCATTATAAAGACTCGACTGCGACAGTAGGAGCCTATTGCGATTATCTTAATCTGGCAAATTCGCACTTATACGCAACAATTCAGACTTTAGTGAATAACCCCCATGATCTGGCTACAAAAGTGCTAAAGCAAAAGTCAAAAACGTTTAGAGAAATGCCATTAGTTGTGCCAGCTTGGCACTGGCAATGTTAAATCGGACGCAATCTCTATATTTTTTTACTGTTTGCCGAGGACGGTGCCTTTAAGGGATCGTTAACAGCTCTGGCTGAAACCCAGAGAATGATGCTGCTTTTCAAACGAACGGTTTCAAAATGTTTCACATTTTCTGGCTAACGTTCAATATGTTATGGATACCGCAAAGTCTGAGTTTGAATAACACAAGTGCCAAGTGCGGACATACAGTAATTCCCAAAACACTATGATATCACTGAGGGGGTGGATCGCTGAGTCAGCACAGGGTTTACCATCACTGCCAATCATGTAAGTCATGTGAGGTTTCTAGCACAATCGCTAGTTGTTATGTTGTACAGTTTGTTTAATGCCGCAGTCCAAATGAATGTCATTTAACGGTATCTACAGCCCTGTGCTATACAGTTATAAGGATCCGAAAAAAAATGTCACTAAATTCCATTCTATGCATTTCGACAGTGGACCTTTTGTTACTACATTTGCCCATGCCTTTTGTACACATGGAATATACCATTTTGTAGCCCAAACCATTTTCGTTTTATATTTAGATCCATTAATAGGCATTAAAAAAAAAAAAAAACAGGGAAAATCAGGCCCCTCCGCAACCTTACAAATGATGCCCCTATTAAACTTGATACATCACACTGGTCCACTGCAAAAATTCCAGTTCCATTACTAGGTAGGTCATAATTTGCATTGTGCAGTTTTGTAACTGTCTAAAAGGCCCCCCCGCCCCTCCCAGTTTTCTAAACTGAATGGTCTTCCTAGAGCAGCACCACCTCTAGGCAGCTGGGAGCATAGCAAAAAAAGAAAGTCAAATGCAGTCACTAGTAAATTTGCTGCTCCCATGATGGGTGTATGATGTAATGGAAAGCCTAATTATTTCTGTTTTATATATTACTCTGCCATACATCACTAGTTATCAGGGAAGCTTACCAGAATCAGTAATATAGACTACATACAGCTCAGGCTGACAGCATACATTTATAATAAAGGCTAATGTATAGCTTCTGACTCTTCTGGTTGACTGACAGCTACACATCCATAAACAAACCAGGCAGGTACCTTCTACTGAACACTAGCCAAAAACAACTCATTTACAGCAACTTGTACAGTAGAAACATCATGTTCTCTATCCTACACCAGGACTTAAAACTCATGTCTGTGGTCACTTAAGAACACATAAGATCTCAAGATGTGATTATTTTTTTAAGGATTAAATACTGTTCTGTGTTTTACACCCGCAAATATCTCATTTGCAGCTGTTTCTCCAGGCTAGATTACCCCTGGGCTGAATTTTGCCATGAGATATCATTAGCCATTTGTGCCATGCTTTGTTAGAAATAAATATCTATTACTGCTTTTCTAAATACATTGGGACACAGAAAGTCCCTTAAAGCAGAGGCCTTACTTTAAATCCCCCTCCAGTGGAACAACCTTGACCATTTCCCTTGTCATTTAATAATACAGACAAGGCAAAATAAGTACCCGTTAGTGCCTACAGTACAGTGATTATTTTCAGCAACAATATGCCTAAAGCATTTCCCCATTGACTTCCTTTCAAACCAACAACACTCTGTTCAGAGACCTCTCATAGGCAACTTGCCAGTGAAGACCACCTTTTGTAATTTCCTAGGGATGCACTGGTGGTTTTAAGAAAAGCCAGTGGGGACCTGTTTGGTCTGTTTTGTCACGGTGATAAAAAAAAAAGAGAAGAGATAAAACATCTCAGCGTGAATGTATAGATTCTACTCATTGCCCCAAAAAAAACGTTTCCCAGCATTTACTTCATTCAACAGCTTACCAGCTGACTAATCTTAGAATATTAGGTTATGCATGATTTTACATATTTTGATATATTCTCTATACACTTTGACAAGTTCTCAAAATACATCTGGAGATCAACCCAAGTAAATCTAGTAAAAGAACAGTTACACCAAGAAAAATGCAAATTCCCCTGTATACATTTACACTTATAAGACATTTAGCTTGTATTTCCAAAAAAATATCTACAAAATCCACTTTGAAAAGCAACGGGTGGCAAGCCTGTTGGCAACCTACTATGGGTGGCAGCAGGTGGGTGTTAATGCAACGAAGACTGTAAACAGGAAGCTAATTAAAAGATACAAAGTGAACTATAACAGGACTTTAGCTTCAAAAAGAAGTTTAAAAGGTCATTTTTTAACTTAGTTTTGTTGGTAAAACAAACAGTAGAACACAATATAACGAAGAGGGTACAAGAGTAGTCATTAGTAATACAGATAATTAATGCATTCATGAATATGTGAAATGTTGGTACCAATCGCTGATTCCCACCAGAAACTCCATGAATGATTACATATTTTTGTAGGATGTTTTGCTATCATACGATAACTTAGTTGTAATAAAGTATTATTTTTCAGAGATTGCCAGATTTCAAGAGTGGAATGGGCATATTCCAGCCAATGAAATAAGTTTCCGTTTTTCTGCACAGTAAAGACAAGGGCAACACCTTATGCTGGCTAGCTTTTCCAAGCCAATTGACAGACTTGTCATGGCGGATTGTTAAGTTATTGTACATTTAAGAAAGGTTGATGTTAGTTGATTTGGAATTAAGCCAGTTTGGTCAGAATCTTTCAGGGAAGTGCTCACCTTGCATGTGCTATTAGTAAAGACTTTAGCAGGTATTCCCACATCTGTGAGAGAGTTATGGGGGAAAGGTATGTGAACGGTATGAAATAAACAGTATATCATTTGTACCAACATGGTGGTAATGACCATGGGCTGTGAGTTTTGCCAACTAAGAGGCTTGAAGTTGAATATTCCATCTCAGCTATGGAACGGTCAAGATTTTGTTTGTGTGACTAAGGGAGAACAGGTAATGGAATCCTATTCACTTATGTTTGGCTGCAGAAGTAGTATTGAAAACAGATACATCAGGTGGGGCTTTGGGTGAAGAGGAATGTGTCTGGAAGAAAGGCTCCAGAGAGCACTCAAAGACCAGGTGTGCATATTTCTGTGCGATGCTTCATCTGGTTTACCCTTAATCTAGTTGTGCCTCATAACAGCAGTGTAGTACAGGCAGCAGATAAGCAGGTGCAGTTTAATGTAGAAAGAAGCTGCAGGTGGCCAAAAAATGGGTAATAATTCTAAACTTTAATATACTTCAACCTTAGCCATCCTGTGACTGGATTGATTCAGGAAAATGTATTGTTATTTTTGTGTTTTTTTTACAGCAGACAAATTAACAGTGTACTTTGTAATATTAATGAACAGGAAGTTTTCAAACTGTGTGAGTCTGTGTACAACGTGCATGGTAAATGCACTGGAATCAGATCCTAAGGTATGTACATAGCTCACAATATACCTGTTGTAGGGGAAAACCATGTTATAGTTAGCAGCAGGAAGACTCTGTTTCCTGTTTCATTACACAAGGTCTGCAAAGTAGACAAGGAAAAACTTTACCGGCCTACCCATGGTGCCCCTCTTCCCGGGAACTCCAGGCAAACCCTGCGTGGAAACAAAGAAAAGGTTTAATATTACAAGTTCAACAAGAACCCTGGAAGAAGCACTGAGAAAGAGAGGTTTTTCGCCACAGAGCCAACATCTTATTCTGTCCAAAGCCAAGCACAGCTTGAAAAGGAACAAGAGGGTATGGTGTTTAAGTCATGGGCATATACAGCATAAAATCACATGAAGTCTGTCACCATAGAAATGGATTTAGTTCTAATAATCAGTGCGTGGGTTCATCAGGTACTGCCCTGTAAGGAAATAGCTGTGGTAAAACCACCAATAAAATGCAGTTTAAAGAAGAACTAAACTTTAGCTTAATCCCTTATTAAATAGATAGATTTGATAGATGAGAACACAATAAAAGTGCTGAGAACTGGCTCTCAAACAAGATGTTACCTATACATAAAGCTCTATGAAGACCTGTGCCTCAGACCCTAGTGTGTGAGTTTCTAAGAGAGGGAGGGGGTGTGTCTAAATCAGCAAAATGGATGCCTTGTACCGTAAGGGAACAATGTGATGTACAAGCTCATAGCTTCTTGATGAGAAGCCAGATTTCAGATTTGAAGTTTTATTCTGCTCTTATGAATTAGACCTATTGGTTTAATAAGGGATTAAACCAAAGTTCAGTTCTTCTCCAAATAATCTTTGTCTCCTACAGTAAGACAGTGACCCAGCAATTTGGAACTTTACCCTGAAGGAAAATTTCCCTTGCTAAAAGGGATATTACACTGGGACAATTATAGATGCCTACAAAAATGAAACAAACTAATGCTTGAGAAATAAAGAGTTGAACCTTTTTTGTTTTGTTGGTTTGAGTTTGCTGCCTTGTTCGTATTACCCCAACGAATAGTGACAAGTTGTGAAAAACATTATTGCTTTATAAAGAAAATTAATAAACATAAACCGGCATCACAGAGGCATATTTTCAACGTACTTGCCAGTGGAACAATATGGCGGAGTATGTTTATATTAGGAATACATATGAGCACGTAACTATGTAGAATGTTATACGCAGGTATTATTTAAAGAACAGGAAAATTAGCTAAAAGTTAAACCTCACTTTTTTTTATTCAAACCCCAACTAAAAATACACTGGGTCTGTGAATAACAGTGGGTATTTATTAGAAAAAGCTTTTATGTCAGTTAGTTTGCTTCAGGAGGACTGCGCCACTTACTAATCATTAGTATTTATAAACATCTTGCCTTTCTCGTTCCCCATGAGGGCCCTTTTATTTATTTACACAGTTAATGGCTCAGGGGCAAAATAAAAGTAGGTTTGTAATTAGTCTTTAAAAAGATCAGAAAGGATTTGTTTTTGTTTTGTTTGTTTTTTTAGATTAGTCAAATGGAAGGGTTTAAACTACACCAAATCCCCACTGATTTACCTTAATTTATAGGGAAGTGTTTAGTTGTTACATCCCAATTAAAGAACAAAGCTGCCATTTTTTGACTTGTCCCTTGACAGTTAACAGACTGGCAGACTGCCTAGTAAAACTACAGTGATATTCAATAAACTGTTATGCAGAAGGTTCTAGGGGTGCAAAGCACTTATTTGTTATATGTATACGGTACAGTAAAAAGAGTCTATCAGAGCGTTTGTAGCTAAAAAAAAGTTATATACAAGTTTAATTATACTTTATGACCTGCTACTTCTTCAAAATTGTGTTCAAGGAAAACTATGCCGTTCTAAATTGATAGGGATAAACACATCTTTACTTACTGCAAGAATATTTAAAAGGTGCCTGTTTTTGGAACTGTATTAAAAACACTTCCATTTCAACTGTGCTGGTTAGAATGTTTAGTGCTCAAGCATCTGATTGAGCAGACAAATACATAATAGTTTATAATAATACTAATTCAGTCCAATCAGATGCGGGACAGCAGACTCATGTAACTCAGGTGTAATGACAGGTGTAACATGGGATCCTTACTAAGACAGATTTAAATGCCTTTAATTGCCAGGATTTTCCCCTTTATAAGTAACTTCGTTTCATAGAAGGGGGGGGAAAAAGTCCAAATATGGCGTCCTGACATTTTTAATATTTGAGAATGGAAGATGGTGCTCTTAGCTCTCAACATATCATATTTGTCAAACACTTAAACAAACTCAAAGCCAATACTCACACGTTCTCCATCAGCGCCTGGCAGCCCAAATAAACCCGGGGGACCAATATAGCCCTAGAAGAAAGGAAGAAACAGATGTGAAAACCGGTACTGTTCCACATTTCGCCTGATTTCCAAGATGGAAGTAGAGCCAATTCTCCTCCAGTGCTGGTCCGTGGCTCTCCTTGAAGAAATAAACCTTGAGGCAAGTGTATATGCCCATGGACTGCATGGTGCTGGATTCCACGATGTAGTCCAAGGGCACATACCCTCACGCCAGGGACCATGGGAATCTGAGCTGAAGAGAGTCGATGATTGCAACCTTTAAACACAGGGAATCTGCCATGAAAAATGCTAGTTAATGGTGGACAATCAGTCATTCACAACAAAAACTCTGGACGTTTTGGAAAAATAAATGAAATAGTACTAAAAAAGCAATCAGCAAAGATACCAGCAAACAGCTTATACTAAATATAAATATATAAGTTCATACTGGTATCTATAAATTATACATAAGAAGATCCGATGGTGGCCAGATGTGACCCTCTAATGGATTTTTGACTCCCAGCTCACCCAAAAACATTAATAAACTGCTTTATGTATAACATCATCATTTTGACTTTTTTTTTTGTATGACATCATTTTATGCATGAAATCATTATCTGGCTAATCACATACAGCTAAGGTAAATGGGCCCTAGCAACCAGAAAATAATTTAATATAATGTAAAACAATAAACATCACCCTTTGAAAACTGCTCAAGACCGTCTACTGCATGGTAAAATTAATTTGACGGAGGAGAACGTTCCCTTTAAATAAATGAAATGAACTTTTATCCTTTCTGGAAACATTTTTCCCCATTAAATACCAAAGGCTACAGATGCAGAACTGCACATTCTGCAATAAATGTCAGAAAAAGTCAAGAGTCTGAGTGCTGAGATTGGAACTTGACCAGCATTCATACTGGCATCAAACATATCCACTGGAAAGGCACTGCTAAGTAACCTCTTGTGAACACTACCGATGACCTAATCTGACTGGCAGAAGGAAATAAATTCAACAATACTGACACAATGAACTACACTGACATTGGCTGCCATATATAAGGATACCATCCTTGCTGGAAGGACCATTAGAGGATAGTTTAAAGGAACAGTCCAGCCTCTAACAGTTTTTTTGCACTGTTAAATAAATGTTTTTGCAATCTAAATTATTTACATTTTTTTATTCAATTTATAAGAACTTTTTTTTTGTAAAAGCCCCTCCTCTCTGTCACTTATTTAAGTTAGAATCTTAAGCCAGGGATTAGACTGAAAAGACTGAGTAACCAATCAGAATCTTGCAAGTGTGAAATGTTACCAGCCTACTTCTTTACGATTTTTTTTCCAGAATTTTTAATACCAAAAAAAAAAAAAAAAAAAAATCAAAATTCCCATTTAGATTGGCACGGTAGTTATTTAAATACAGCTCTTATAAAGATGACATCTTCTATGTTAAGTTCGTACATTTTATTGCTTTCTGACTGCTCTTATCCTTATTGATAGCAGCCATGGTGACCTCGCCTAGTCATACTGTCTTCTCTGGTGCTTATACCATATACAGGAAGTGTGCCCTAAAGCTTGATAAGGGCAGTGTGGTGGCTCAGTAGTTAGCACTGATGCCTTGCAGCGCTGGGGCCTGGGTTCAATTCTATCTGGACTTCATCTACATGGAGTTTTAATGTTCCCCCCTGCATCTGCGTGGGCTTCATACCACAATAAAAAAAACATACATTTGTGTGTGTGACTAGATTGTAAGCTCCATGGGGCAGGGACAGAAGTGAATGATGAATCTCTGTAAAGTGCTCCATAATATATCAGAGCTATATAAATACATACGTACATTTTGAATTTTAAATATCACACAAATTTCTATACAAAATGAAGAGTGTTTAGAAACACAGATTGAATAAATAGTAACTATAAATGCATTTGAGACCATTTTTAATTTTTTTTTGTGCTAGTGTTGCTTTAAAGCTGTGGATCAAAGTCAGTGGAATGAGATTGTAAACGTCAGAAGAGGGGCTTTAGTAAGAAAGCAAGTGGCAATTGTCAAAAAGCTGATTGGAAACTGGACTGTTCCTTTAATAAAATGCTGCATTGGATTTAATAATTTCCATGAGATTTGTCACTCTGGCACATTGGAAAGGAAGGTCTTTCAGAACAAAACGGAATCTAAATATGTCGTTTTTTTTTTTTCTTTCTTTACTAATACTGCCTGATGTTTCCCACTGCCCCTTTAACCTTTCTGGGATACAAGAGATGCTATGTTTGTTGTGCCAACTTAAACCTACAGTAAGACCTTGCAGAATTGGTCCATTCAGAAGTGCCAGCATACCCCAGGACGCTGTAGGACTAAAACATAAATAGTTCATTTGCGTATGGCTTCAAGATGTGTGCTTGGTTTTGATGTTCAGTCGTGTAAACTTTTTTTAAACTCCTGGCGTTTGGTTTGTGAGAGTTGGGATCTCTGCCCGCAATTAGCGGAGTTATGTTTACTGGGTGCCTGAAAATAATGGGCTACTTTTAAACTGGTGGTGCCGGGAAATTCTGCTGGGGTTTTTCCCCCCCTCTTCATTATGGCTATGTTAACATTATGATTGCCAGGAGTCTCTGAAATACCTTCAGGATACGGAGGTTCAGCCATCAATGTCCTACATTTACTCACTTAGTAAAAAATGATCATTTAAATTAAAACCCACATCAGTATCTAGTTTTAGAATGCGTATAAATGCATTGCCCATTTAAAGACATACTCCATGTAAGTCTTTACTTTGTTCTGTATAACACTGGATCCCCCCCTCCCCCCACACACACACACCACCACGCGCCACACTGATATCCATCAGACCCAACCAATCGTTGCATGGAAAACATTTAAACAATGACACTAACCCGGCTTCCCTTTGGTCCAACAACTCCTATTGGTCCTGGTAAGCCCTGAAAATTAGACAGACAAAAAGAAGAATACAGATTCAGAGCAGTCACATTGTTGTAAAATATTATAATATTGGGGGAGAAACGTAGAGCAATCAACAGGGCATATTCATCACAGGGTGAACTCATACGTTCGCTCAATTTTGATTTGGTGACCAAGATTTTCTTCTTATTTTATCCATCCTTTATCCAAAATAAGATAAAGTCAGACAAAAAAAAAAAATTAATAAAAATCACCAAACATGTCTGTTTCGATTCCAGTCTCACCCTTTTTCCTCTTCGTCCCTCTTATTTTAATCGTATTTCCCCTGTGCCAATAGTAGGCAATAATATGAAGTGGAGAACAAATTTCAGAAAAAGAGAATCTAAAGATTTAACCAATAAACAGAATAAACAGTGAAAACAATAAAATAATTAAAATTAGAGGGGCAGAAAAACTATCCGTAAGTGTTTTCCCCTTGATAAAAATGCCCCGGCAGTGTCACAAACCGGTAAGGATTCAGAATGTACTTACTATAAAAGTGTGAACAAATGTTCTAGAACAGATTCTAGGGTGAAAAGAATGTTCTAGATTCAGAGCAGGAAATCAAGATTTCTACTTTCTTTCTTTCTTTCTACTCCAGCAAGAGAGTTAGATTACAAATAAGGGAAGATATCCAGTCTGTATACCTTCCCTTTATTTTTATTTAAAAATACAAATTTGGGCAAAATTTATTAAACTCGGAAAGACCACCGGATGAAATCTTGCACTGTTCTCATGAGATTTCTTTCGAGATTTCAGGATCAGGTTTTCAATCTGATGTTACAGAATTTTAGATGGAAAGGTAGGCATGCTACTAATGTAAAGTATGGCTACCTTTCCATCAAAAAAAATGTTAAAAAAGTGAGAAAAACTCAATCTTGAGATCTCGAGAAATTGAGAATCGCAAGAACAATACGAGATTACTCCCGGTAAACTCGGAAAGACCCAGAGCGGTCTTTCAGAGTTTAATAAATTTCGCCCTTAAAGACTAATAATACACGAACTATAATAATGGCACCATCATTTAATAAGACCTCAACAAGCAAAGTATATCTCAGAGCAGTAACGCACTTTACTGCACAATTATCGCAAGCAGAAAAAGTCATTGGGGGCAGGTCATCCAATGACTACAATAGCAAAACAGGTAAAATACACATTGCATGCACAATACAGAATATCAAGTCCATATTGAAAATGAGTACATATTAACAGGAGTTTCCATAATGGCCACAGTCCTGGGGATTTCTCCATAGGGTGCAAGAGTGACATCATAAGGAAACAAATATGCAGAATTTAAATACTAATGTAGGCAGTATTGCATGAATTACCATATCAATAAAACTGCAAATAGGCGGAAGACTCATACTGTCTTTTTTTAATGGAAAAATAAATGCAATGCAAATTAAACTGACTTTTTGATAAGGATATATTTTGCCTTTAAGGAAGTGTAGTAATATCACTGATTAGGTCATAAGAGAAGTGATGTAGCCTGTTGCTAGAGCTGTGAAATAAAACTTTCAGACTTTTACAACCTTGTAATGTTTTAGTTGCGTTGCCAATTGCAGGTTTTTGGTTGGAAGCCATTACAGGGCTTTGTTACCTTGAAAAACTGACCCAGGTGTGCCTGGATCTCAATAAAGATTTTACTAGTGAAATGGGAAAAAAAAAATGGAGCACAAGGGTTGGAAAGAATTGTCCATTATGGCTCAGAGGGGGCAATTTCCAGTGATCCATACTGACAAAGAGCGAAGCCTGCCTCTAAATTGCCAAAAGAAGTCTCTGTAATGCAACCGTACGTGTGTCTATAAGGTAGGTGTGTGATACACTGCTGCAAATAATTGAAAATATTTAGATGTATGATCAAAACTGATTGAGTTTAATAGAAATGCTGTGTTTACAGAAAGTATAAAACCAGGGCTCTCAGAAATCATGTCCACCCACCCCAACAACCTAATAAATGGGGATCTACCTGGACTGGCTACTGGATCTCAGCTGTTTTAAACAATGACAGCTATTTAAAATCCCTGCATTGTCTGCAGCAAAGTCTGACTATTTAACAGTTTGATCACCCAGAAAAACTTCTAGACAGATCAGGATATACCCAATGAAGAGCTCTTGACTCTAGACGTCTTTCTTTGCACACCCAGACCCCTGCATTATAGTAACCTGCTTACGGCATGGTAAGATTTACTGCACCTGCCTGCCAGGATAACCTTTGGCCCCTGGACTTCCATCTGGTCCACGTACACCCTGCAAGAAAAGAAATAGAGAAAAGGATTCAGACCTATAAGGAAACATACACTGGAAGATCTGCACAGAGAGGGATTTGTTCCGGGATCTCTCCCTACATTTCCACTACAATCCTGTTTATTTTTATTAGCTCAAGCTGGAATGATGACACTCCATCTTAGCTTGTGTCTATGAGATTTTCACGATGACCAATCACCGAGGGTGATGTTAACATAGAGGAATTCCAGTACCCACAATTCCTAGGTGCAGCATAGAAACTATTTTTTATTTTACTATGCAATTCTCATGTGAATGAGTGTCTACGTGTATGTTTCTCTTTAAGCAAGAGTGTGTTTTTGTTTGTTTTTTTAACATGGGAGATGATTTAACACAAGGCAGTCTACCCACACTGAACAGTATTGTTCTAAAATGCTAAAAAGAGAGATGGGCTCCTTTAAGAATTTGCAGGCTAGGACATTTATCTCAACTGCACAGGACTGTTTGACGCAAGCTTCTCCTGCCAAGAAGCATAAGGAGTCAATGGCTTCTCTTGAAACAACCCCACTATTCATGACTTTCTCCGTGCAGCGGGCATATCCAAACACGGGGTGGAGGGGAGAGGAACAGCAAAGCTACAGTGTGAATGTTTATCTGTTCAGTGCTATTTAATGCAAGCTAGAACCATAAGGGGTTAATTTCTACACATAGCAACAAATGGAGCCCCTGCCAATTTCAGCATTGCATTAAAATACATACTTTTTTTTTTTGGTACATTTTTATTTCGTCCCCTATATTAAAGGCTTCCTTTATGGTTTCTCCAGAAGGAGGTTCCACCATGGATGCCTCTGTCCCTAATTTTATAAACCCAGGGAAACTAAAGAGCGCAAGTCTCAAAGCTAAACAATCCAGGTTAAAGGAAAAATAAATCTTTTCCACAAATGGTTGTTTATTGCAAAACTCCAAACAGTAAATTCAATTCTATACAACGTCTACCATTTACCTGAAGGCGCAGGCCACAGTTCGATCGGAAACTTCAGTTTAGGCAGTTTTGGGGGAAGGAGGAGACTATAGATCTAACATGGAGGAGTCAATGCAGCTCAAGTTAAACAATTTTGTCTCTGGCAGCAAATGGGTTACATGTGCTTTAAACCTCTGTTTTCCATGCTAATAGCTACTGGTTCCTAGGGTGGGCATCACCCATTATCTGTAGATTTTAGAAAAAGCCTTACCGGTTCACCAGGATGTCCCTGAGGTCCGGGGTAGCCTTTCTGTCCCTAGGAGATACAGAATGTCACATACACAAGCAACTATAGGAATAAAGGAAAATATGCAGAATCCTGGAAGTATAGATTCGACTTACTCTATAATGAAACGTAATACACTGTAAAATATATCCTGCACAAAGGCTTAGGAAAACATCACCAAGGATTGGTAGTGTCAGCTGCAATAAATTATTCTTCTGGGAGAAACATACGCACCAGACATGAACACAGTGCAGTTTACTTCTTTTAGAGCTCAGAGGTGTATATCTGCCCCCAACATGTGCTAACCCAAATCCAGAGTGTACTAACAGCAAGATGTGATAGTGTTAGAAACTCTACCTCCTTTTAAAGGTGTAATAATATTGGCCAAGGGAAAGTGGTCAGTGGCACTATCTTCCTTTTATAGCAACGGTGGACTGGGGTAACGGTTCTAGCAACTATCTACCTTAAATGTTTATTAAAGTGCACCTGTCACCTCAAAACTCTAATACTAATTTAGGTTGTACTAATGAAATAAACGTTTTTGTAAATATAAAATATATTTTTAAAAATCTGCCTTTATACAGCGTTTCTCTCTGTCATCTTCCCTGTCAGCCGGACTTCTCTTTCCTGAGTGTCAGGTGGGCGGCGCTAAATGATTGACATTATAGCTCCTCCAATCAGATCCCTGTTAGATTGTAATTTAAGGGATCTAATTGGAGGAGCTATAATGTCAATCATTTAGCGCCGCCCACCTGACATTCGGGAAAGAAAAGTCAGGCTGACAGAGAAGATGACAGAGAGAAACGCTGTATAAAGCTACATTTTTTAATCCATTTATATTTACAAAAACCTTTATTTCATTAGTACAACCTAAATTAGTATTAGAGTTTTGAGGTGACGGGTGCACTTTAAAACTGGGAAGAGGACATTAGCACATATTTACCTCTAGAATGCCTTAAAGAATAACTAAAATCTCCTAATAAATAACATTTGATCATGTAGCCTCAATGCCAACATCACAATTAACTCATGATATTTTCCTTCCAAGCCATCTACATAATTATTTCTGCTTTATTTCACATGCCCTTGAAACATTTCAACTCCACCCTACTGTTGAGCAAACTGGACTCTGAGGCACTGGTTTCTACAGAGCATGTGTGAAAACCACCTGTGAGTATAAGACTCATTTATATTTACAGTTTAATGGACCCTGTCACATTCCCCAACCAGTCAAATACCGTGTGTACTGATGCATCAGGGTTACTTAACATATTAATGAGGAACCAATATGGCGGCCGTGAAACACTAGTTCCAGCAGTGCTAGAGGAAACACTACAGGCAAAAGGTATTGATTTGCTGCTGTATAACACAGCAGTGCCGGCTGTCAGATCCTGTATTTTCAGCATATCAGGTATGATTAGGGTACGTTGGTTCTTTAACAATGGGTTGATTTAAGGTTTGGTAGAACAACAGTGCCTCCAAGGTGTACTAACATTGTGTTGGGGCAAAAAGTAGCAAGTAAATATCCTGAACTTATTTAATGAGTGGGGTTGGGAGTCAGATAGCAGCAATACTTACAAATGAAAAGAATGTTGAAATGAAGTTAGAGATTTACAAGCAATATCAGTATGTCACCGAAAGATTAGTTGATGCAGTCAAGACAGATGTTTAATGTAAAAGATAGTTATTTAAACCATTATAGGATAACCAAGAGGATAAACTAAACACCAAGTGAAAAACGATGACTTCATAAGACAGCCGACAGGAGAGAGAAAAAAGACTGAATGGAAGATTTTCCTGTGAACTGAAGGTGGAAACACCTTTCCTTAGAGTATATAAAGCAAATTGAGAGTTATCCCACTCTCATTTCTACGACTGAACGAGAATGGTGTCAAAAACAAGAATGACCTGGCTTGAAGTTCCATTGGATCGCATGACTATGAATCACTTGACCTAGCGATTTACCATTTGAAATACAGTGCTTCTGGTTGATCACCTCTATTATAGCTAAATTGGGGGGGGTGTTAAATATTACTATAAATAAAGTAGCCCTGGTAGCACCTGACTAAATCAGCCGAGCATAACTAAATGTTAGATTTCAGCAGTGATTCCCATTTTTGCAAATGGAATGAGTTCACATATCCAGGAATCATCCACAAAGCAATAAATACATCATGATCAACGATATCAGGAGCTTAACTCTAACAACCGTTATTAGGCCACCCAGTTCATAGCAAAGTGATGTCAAACACTGTATCAAGGTCAAAGGCCTATTGGCATTCTCTTTCTTAACATCTGTTTAAAATCATCGCTTTTAATGATTTCAATAAATGATGATTAAAGGCCAATGAGCTAAATGGAAGGAGTCACATTATTACAGACTAACGATGATGGATAATCTTTTTGTCAATCTCGTGGGATTAATAGTCTTTATTGATATTATGGCAACAGGAAATGGTGTCTTCAACTTAACCAATCAGTGGAACCAACTGACTGTCCTGCTTAAAATGGGAAATGAATGACGGCCAGCCGTTAAGAAATGACTGTGAACTTTACAAAATCATTCAACTAGAATCTACTGCGCACAGAATAAATTCTACTTCCCAGATTAATAAACACTGTCAGTAATGGTGACATATGACGAATGACAGAGCTATGTACAGAAGCACTTCACAGTGAGTGAAAAATACAGTAAAACCAAGGGAATATTATGCTATGGGCAATGCTTCATATGTTCGCAAAGGCAATGGAAACGTTAATAAAGAAGTACACTTTAAAGATACCTTATTGCTTTTCTCCCAAGCCACTGAACTCTTTCCCTGGTTACATGTTTATCTTCAACATGTTTTGTAAATATCAGCAAGTGATCCCACTGATGTTAGCCGTATTTACATCATCACCAAGATTTAAGTGTTTAAGGCTGTGGTCACACTAGCTATTTTTCATCTGATTGTTTTTATAATTAGGCTGACTATTGTCTATATTGCAAAACACAATAATAGCCTGTATGGATCACCCCACAGGAAACCATGGCAATTTTCCCAGCTCAGTTGAAAAGCAGCTAGTGTTACCCCAGAATAAGAAGATGGTATTTGCATTGGTAAGACTCTTTCTAATGCATGGTAGTAAATTAACATCCATTGTTTCTGACTCGCTCATTAATGGAAATTCAAGGAATTTTTAAAAAATGTTTGTTTTTTTTGGAGATGCCCTTAAAAAGAACTAATGTATCCTAACCATAACTAATACACTAAAAGTACAGGGTCTACCAGCCTAAACTGCAGCAAATCAGTACCTTTGGGCCAATACTAGTATCTCATGGCTGCCATATTGGATTTTCATTATTATACTAATGAGCCCTGACACACCGTCATACACATTTGACTGGCTGGGGATTATCACAAACTGTGGATATCAATGAAGCATACATAACTGTTCCCCTTCATTCAATTATTACAAAATAAATGGATGATGAAGTAAAAACAGTTCACCCATAGCCATCATTATCTCTTTCTTACAAAGAACCTTTTGTGAGATGGGAAATGTCTGTGTATAGTTAAGAACCATGGACATTTGAGAATACAAAACACTGAAGGTTTCTGTCTATGTCCTTTAAATAAGAATTAAATAAATGAAAAGCAAAGTTATCTCTTGAGTGCGGACCTAGGCAAAGACCTTTTCTGTTGTCTAATTAGTATCAGGACCTTATATAAGTGAACTATGGCTTAAGGTCACCAGTTAAAAAAAAAACAGAATTTCCTACATTGCTCTATTTCTAACACATCCGACCAGTGGCTCTGCTAGATCTAAAGACTGGGGGGGGGGTTATTCACTAAAGACTGAATTGTTGCGTATAGATGCGAATTAGCCAGAGAAAGACAGTCGCAATAGGCTGCTACTGTCGCAGTCATGTCTTTATAATGAGAATATTGTCACAGTCGCAACTTTATTATGGGAAAATTGTCGCAATCTTAATATTAAAAAATTGTTGCGACTTAACAATGGGGAAATTGTAGCAGATTTACTATAGGAATCTGCTGTTTGTGAATTCGCTCCTTAGTGAATAACCCAATTACTGATGCTCAGTTTCCTGGGTCTCACTGGATCTGTGAAGTTAAAACATTTCTCTTTAAAAACCATTTACACCTTCTTGATTCATTCTGCTGTATTTCACCACAATTTGGGTTGAATTTCTGTCTTGCTGTTTTGTTTTGGGGTTGACAAATTGTTACTATTAAAAAAATGTTATGAATAACCGTCGATCAGCTGGTCCATCTTCTTTTACAGATCCACATCGATATCCTTTTTTGATGTGAAATCTTTTTTCGACTGTGTAGGGAAAATTAACTATAGACAACATCTTAATCAGGGAGAAAATGGAGATCTCAATAAAGAAAAAAAAAAA
>WMED01005920.1:0-18100 GCA_019650415.1 Pipa parva | reverse complement strand
GTGGCTGGCATAATATGGTGTTGTTTTATTTTGGACACCACTCCAAAGTTGTCCTGCCAAAAGTTAGAGATATGTGGGCAATGCCACCATATGTGTAGCAAGCTTCCTATCTGGTTGTTACAACTCCCACATGTATTAGAAGTTTGCGGAAATAAATGATTTAATCTCTCAAGGGCCATATGCCATCTGTGTAGCAGCTTCCTTATATTTTCAATATGATTTGTGCATTTAGTACATTTTACCAAACATTCAATAGCCTGTTCCCATTGTTGTTGTTCAAATTCTTGGTGTAGGTCTTTTTTCTAATCATACATTGATTTGTTTTTTATTGAAGTTCTTGTGATCTGATAACATTTGGTAACATTTACCTGTTGGAGCACCCGGGTATTTAAAACAAAATGTTTCATATTGTGTATTCTGTCTGTGATCTTTGATTTTATTTGTAGAAATGAAGTGTCTCAGTTAGAGATACTTGTGGAATTCTTTGTTTGATATGGCATATTCTTCATATAAAGTTTGAAATGTCTTCAATGTATCTTGTTGATATAATTGAGATAAATGTGTCAGCCCTTGTTGAGCCCAATTGGTAAGATCGAAATGGGGTATCAATTGGACGAAGGTTGGAAGTGAAATTATTGGAGATGGGAAAGGAATCATTGTTTGTTTAAATTGTGGTGTTTTTGTGACTTTCAGAGCTACCATTAAAGTTGCAGATAGATAATGTTCAGGTTTAGGTTTCAAGAAGTGTAGATAATAATGAAAGTGTAGGATGGTATGGTTCTAACAGATGTTGTTTTATGTTTACCCATAATAGGATCTCTACTGTTTTAAACCAGTTTGTTATTGCATGTGTAATGGTTGCCTGATGATATATTTTGAGGGAGGCCACATCCACCAATTTTGAGAGACTTTTGCTTAATATTGAGGCTCGTTTTTTTTTTTATTAGCCAAAACTTATATTCATCTTATTGCCTGATGAAGCTTGCATTTACCATCTATTCCGTTAGCCAATAAAAGGTATCACCTATACTCTCTTGTCTTTCATTTTTACTCTCCCTAAGTCTAATAATATGTGACTTTATAGGTTACCTGAGTTTTTTGGCTTCCTCTGGCTTCCACTTCCACTTGTGATAATAACTGTAAGTGGGTTTCGAGCTGGGCTTACCTAATTACTTCCATAGGGAAATAATTGGGTTTAAAACCATAACCAAGCTTTGCACTTTTGTTGGTTATGGTTTATATAGCCGGCTTAGTGGGTTAGGGACATCCACTAGATGAGGCTTATTCAATAGAATGTCCCTGAGTGCAGCAGACAGTTGTAACAGCAGAATAAGCACACAACACTGCACAATCATCTTTGGTTGGCAGCTCAGCTCCTTCATGTGATTTTGTTCTGGTGCAGTAGCTTTGCCTAAGAAGTTTAAGACTGAGGCTACATGGCTATTGCTAAAGGAATGCTTTTCACTGTAAGTGGGTTTAGAGCTGGGATACCTAATTACTTCCATAGTGCTAGTAGCGATATGGAAATAATTGGGTTTTAAATCATAGCCGCATTCTTGCTGGCTATGATTTAAATAGCCACGTTGGGGGTCCCGTGGACCTCTCAAACAAAAAATTAGTTCCACCAAATCATCCTAAAGTTCGGATTTAATTTTTAGGGAAATTCGGAACGAATGAATTGATTCGGCCATCTCTACTAGCACCTCTATATTATCACCTTACTGCAACAAGAGGAGTGCTTATAGGGTGTTTGTATATGTTAACTATTTGTCTTTGGTAGTACAGTATAATGTAGGTTTCCTTGTCTCTGAATGACCTAATTTATCCAGGTGGAATCAAGGAGCCATCTGAGCTGATTGCTCTGTAGTGATCAACACACAAAATTACAGATTAGCCATGGTGCCCTGCAAACTGGAGTGATTTCTGCTGACTTGGAACTCTCCAAGATGGCAGGAAATTGTCACCATTTTCAGGTTGCAGCACAGTAACTGATCAATAAAGAGTAATCAACTCAGATGGTTCTTTGATTCCATATGGGAAATTTGGTTAGGAGATGACAGATTTACCTTGAATGCCATCTCTATTTGAAATTTTGCACAAGGTATTAATACCTCTTAACATACTGTATCATATTCAAAAGTAAGGACAAAACACAGGCACATGCTTCTTCGGGGTGTATAAACCCTTCCTCATTTTAATTCTGCTAAATCTGGATTATTGCCCCAAAATAGCGAGAGCTGGAAGGTATGTTGTTTGAGTGGCTCTCCTTCAAATTACATTTAAAAAAATCTTCTGGTCTTTCCAACAAAAGGATCATTTTTGGTAGTTAGATATACTAATCCCTTTTCATTTTTGGTACATTTTATGGCAGTTATATTTTAATTGCCAAGAAGATGTAATAATTTGGAGTACTGAAATTGGGGACCTTAGTGGTTATATGCAGGACATTCCCTTTTACCTGACCCTAAGTTTTCTTTTTTTACTTTTACAATTCAGATTTTAGACTCCTTTTCTCATATTGGCTTGTCACTGCCTTCCATACATCCATTTGCCTTTCATTCATATTCCCGCTGTGATCATTTATTCTGATGAGGCTGATAGCATCTTGCTGTGCTCTTTCCCCAGTATATGAAACAAATGATATATGTGTTGGTATCAGATAATTTCTGTTTTTGCACATTTTGACTTTATATACTCACCTAATGCAACTTCAGAGGGTGACACTGCAATAAATATTTTTCAATGAGAACAGCATCAGCTGAGTTGTGCTTTTCATCACAAAGTGTCATTTAAGCTGTTTCACATCACACGTATCTTAGGCACATCAAAGCCCGTCCTTAAGCTGTAATTACATCTTTGAAGTGTCTTAGTGATGAAACTAACTTCCAATCTTTGCATGTTATCAGTCACATGTCTCCATATTTTTAAACCAGGTATAAAGCACAAATAAAGTGTTTCTTAAGTGTTTCCCAGTCTCCATTCTAGTAAGTCTGCTTTTTAGATAAAAATTCTGTCCATTAATAAACAGTTTCAATATGCACACTTATTAGACGGACAGAACAAGC
This sequence comes from Pipa parva, assembly GCA_019650415.1. Classification (NCBI taxonomy): domain Eukaryota; kingdom Metazoa; phylum Chordata; class Amphibia; order Anura; family Pipidae; genus Pipa; species Pipa parva. Next base: position 15,035 of record WMED01005920.1, on the reverse strand, counting down.
CCAAATTCATATCATGTTTGAGATTTCTCACTGTACATGACAAATGCACAATAGGACCAAGAGCACGCTGTAGACTCAGGTCTGAATAATTTTAGTAATGTAGAAAATCAGGTTGGGAGAATCAGACTGGGATGAATTGCATGGATTAGTCATGCTAATGAGATTCCATACAGTTGAATGTACCTATAAGTCCATTTGTTGGAACTGAATGTTGCAGCATTGTGCAACTTTGTATAACACAAAATCACATTTGTTAGTCTGGTGTAAAAAGATCCACTCATTTCTCCAAGACAGGCATAAAGTTACCAAACTTTGTTAGTTTGACTAACTGGAGAAAATGTCAGAGATGACACATAATTTGTTTGAATCGCAACTCTGATTTTGGATAAATATTGAAAACCTATGGATTCTATCTTTGACCCCCCTAAAATGATTGTGTGTATTATATACTGTAGGAGAATATTTCTTTGACTACATGTATACAGGCACAGTGGACACACAAAATAACAACATTTTTTTTATTTCTCATTGTAATTTAATAATGCATCATGTATTTATTTACAGTAAGGTACATATTAATGCATGCTTTGAATCTTAGTTCCATGCAACATAGTACCTGAGGTTAGTATAATCTGTTAAAAAACCATAAATACACAATATATATTTTACAAACTAGGAAGATTCCGTGGACCACCAAAGTTACACTTTAAAAATATAGATTTCTTCCTTGTAAATATCGCTTTGATTGCACTGGATGTACAATATAAACACTTTGTGAAATAGGACATGTTGAATTTGCTAGGAAATATTTCTTTATCTAATGATGCTGTGAGGATATGTGGTTTATTCCATGTACCCTGTCTACTAGAAATCAAAGCCACATCTAAAATGTATCTGGGAATGAAGGAGGAGGGACATGAGGTCTCAGATAAAGATATTTTTTGAAGTGACATTTACCGGTGTATTGTATGCAGATCTAATACATTTATTATGTATTAAAGACAAAGTGTCTTCAGTGATTAAAAATCAGTGGGTAGAAGTATGACACCAGATGAATACGTTCTGCTCATAAAATGAAATTAAGGGGAGATTATGGTCCCCTGCATTCCCTGAGTGCTTCCAAAGCAACCGGGAAGAACTTTACATTGTGACACCTCCAGTCAGGTCCATATTGGATTGAATTATGGACTATTTTGATTGGAAGAGCTGCAGCAAAAGCTTACTTCTTAACCTAGAAAGCTTCAAGTCCTGCTTCTCCTCACATATTTTTCTAGACAAGTGGCACTATAAATCAGTGTAAAAACCAGCTTGTTCGGTTATGCAGGCATTCTGTAGCATTTTTGGTTATAAAACCAGTAATTAAAAAATAATGAAAGATAGAATGGTAAGGCAACCATTTTGATATCATGTAGGCAAATGGACAAGGCAGGGTTAAAGGGGACAGATTAACAGATGTAACAAAAGAGGTTATAATAGGAATGTATAACTTTATTATCAATATAGATCATTTAACTTTGTTGCAAAGAAGTTTCCAAGTTAGCTTCACTGTACATATATTATTAAACTTGAACATCAGGATTGTTTATAGGGTCCCTATTACATGTAATGCTGGGTAGGAATGTTAAAGATACTCTTAGCATTTTAAGGCAAGGGGGAGGCGATAAAGTATGTTTAGCATTCATTACAGTGCAGAAATAGACAGGTATTTCTATTGATTTGATATGTGCAATATGAATATGCTATGAATAGAATGTTATTTTTGTTTAAAATTTGTTTCTGTGAATTGTTATAGTGATAGTACGACAAAGCAGCAAAATAATGCCTTATGTGGCATTGCAATTTTCTTCATGCAGATATTTATGCTCCGTATTCACTTGGTTGACTTCGCCACATCAGAGTATGGAATTGGGGGGTTGATGGCAGGGCTCTGATGGGTGTAAGACGACTATTCATTCAAAAGTGACAATGGTGACTGTGACTAATTAAAACTAAACTTGAACTAAGGATAAGGTGTCATAGAAACAGATGTATTATTCACTAATATACAGTTAATGGGATATGGTGAGGATGATGTCACTGCAATTCACTGGGCAATTCACATCAATCCGAATGACTTCACATCCTACTTCTACTCAATTGACTTAGCATCACTGCACATCTCCATTCTTCCCAGTAAACTTCCATTAAAATAGCACTGGAACTGAAAATGCTGCAATTTTATTCATGTCTGTCTGACTAGCTCATTTATTTTCTGAAATCAGTTTAAATCATATCACACACATAATGATTACACATTTCCCAAAATGCATTGTAATGCTGTTGTAAACTATGCAAGCACAAACAAGGCCAAACATAAAAAAATTTGCCTTTCGTGAATTGAAAAAAATGAAAGAATGAGGTGCTTAAACATTGCCAGGAATATGTATTTTCCCATGTTATATTTTATTGCAAACACAGTAAATTAGTACCTGAACTTTAAGGCGGTGATGGGAAATATGCTTTCAATTAAACTTATGCAAAGTAATCAAAGGATGGTTAATTTTCTATCAACGTCTCAAAACAAGGAAATATAACAGCAGAGAGAATGAATCAGAAGAAAGAAAACAGAGACTAAAGGATATACAAAACTGGAAAGGCTCCATATTTTTCTCAGTTTAATACAGAATTTTTCTTTTTATGATACTTTCATCTTCTCTTACACTCTACTGTGTCCCTTAACATTTTGGGGCATATTCACTGAAATGTAAATTTGCCAGAGGTAGCAAATTCGCATCAGTTAGTGTTGCTTCCTTCTGACATGAAGCAAATTCACTACACAGTGGATTCCCTTGGTGAAGAAGCGAACGGCATCAAATGCTATTGTGTGAGCAGTGCGGCATAGTCAATTAAACACAGATGTGTAATGATGCCAATTCAATCAAGTAAAGGGTAATTATCTAATTTTCCCATGATTCCTGTGGATGTGTTTAAAGGAGACAATGTCACTCTAACTGTATCTTTCTTAGATAGATGTCAAAATCCTATTAACAGGCAGGGCACTGTCATCAATTTGGCACATTTTGGTTGCCACTATTGTAGCCATATTAAAGTCACCTACATTACAACAAGTGTTATCTTCATCCCTTTCTATGCAACATCGTTTCTAAACCATGTTGTCACTTGATTGCTCTATTTTATTTGTCATTTCAGTGTACACTCACCTTTTGCCAAACAGGAGCCCCGCCACTAGTTCTCTATTTTGCCACATTGATCTTGCAAAGTCAAGTGATGAATTTGGAGCGGTACACTGTGCCAGTTCGCACTTTGACACACTTCAACGATTGGTAAAATAGCTGAATTGGGCATGCATAAGTTTCCTGTCGTAGGCTGGGCCTATCCTTATAGTGAGTAAAGTATTCTCAGAAGCTGTGTGTCTGTGAGAGATATGTCATATATAGCATACTATGAATATGACCATAAAGAGACCTTGTATGGAATAATGCAGCACAATGTACAACGTGTCAATAATCATTATTTTAATTAACAATATTGTATGTTTTTGAGCTCACTAGCTGGTTGTTAGCATCTTGTTTGTGAAAAGATGACAGTTAAGCAGTATCAGAGAATCTATGACACATGAGATTAAAGTGAGATTAAAGTTTGTGGCAGTACTGTTTAGCTGACTAGTAAGGCCCTAAAACTCCATTACTGGAAGCATGTGAGTTATTTACTGTAAAAGGTGATAGAGATAGAAAAAGGATGGATTCATTTGGGTATCAGTTTGGATAGAAACACCCCTGAAGAACTGAAGAACTCAGCCTTCCTGGAATTCTTCAAAAAGTGAAAAGAAATCTGAGTGTTTCAAAGATTTGGTCAATCGTATCATTTATATGTTGTGAGGTAGTGGCTAAGGTTTGTAAGTAATTCAAAAAGTGCTTTGAGTAAAAAAAGTTTTATAGATAATTTGAGGTCTAGTATTATAAAGGGGTTTGTAGGTCAGTGATTAAACTCTTACACTTGATTCTTTTTTGATGCGAAGGTAGCCATACTTTACATTAGTAGCAATGGCTACTTTTCCATCAAAAATGTTGGAAAATTATGATTGAAAAACTCAATCTCTAACTTGAAAAAGAACAATGCAAGATTTCACTCGGTAAACTCGGAAAGACCGAGAGCGGTTTTTCTGATTTTAATACATTTCGCCCAGAGTTATGATTAGTGAATGGTGGGATTCTTACTAGACATAATAAATATATGAGGTAATATTAATCTTTACGTGATAATAAAACTGATCATATATCTCACTTATAAGCAGTAATGGAAACCCCCAAACACACCGTGGGAGGACATCTTCCTACATTCACAGCAAGCAGTCTTAAAGTCTGCATTTGTGAAGCAAGGTAATACATATTGTAATATGCTTAGCGTTACTGAATAAAATATTGTCATAAACTATAATATTTGGTCCTAAATACCAATTTGGCCATATTTCTGGTCTATCAGAATTATTTAAAAAAATAAATTAATAAAGCCTAAAATTCACATGTACTCATTTAGAGATATATAACTGTTTGATAAATGAGCGCAACCTACTACTTCTCAATTCATGACTCCATTTTTTTTTTCTGGTGTATTTGTTTGCTGTTCAGCCAAAACAAACATTATCTCATTTAACCAAATAAAATACTATTCGACTATTAACCCACTTGGTCCATATTTCAGAAAAAAGTTTTTACAAAATCCTTTAGAAATAGGATTCCATTCCATATAGATGGGTTATTTTGTAGTGGGAATATATAGCTATGAATCTGCAGTAAGTATAAAATTGTTATAATAACACTATGCTTAATCTAATAATATATCTAGGATGATAGTGAGCAAGGCAATTGTCATGCGGCTATCCACAAGAAGGTGTAGAAAGTGATTTGCAATAATTCATTTTGTGTGAAGCACCTTCAAAATACAGATTAACCTTTCAAGATGAGGGAGGTAATTCCATGTGTCTGGGCAACTGTCACTTAGGAGATGCATGAATTCATCTTATAATCCACAAAAGTAGTTGGTTTTCTAAAATGAAATCTCATTCTTCATACAACAGTAACATCGTTCTAAAAATAATAAGTCCCAAATGTCCCCTATAATCCATACATTCAGAATAAAAGGTTTTTGACCATGCCACTGTGTTTTTTTTGTGCTTTTCTCAGACATAACATGGCAGTCTTTGGGGATCTAGGGAGAAAAGCCAAGTTAATGTCTTTCTAATGGAAGTACTAAATATTATGTTCATTTAAAATTAGCAGAGAAAGCCATTTGTTTAAGATAATTGTCAGTTAACATAGGCATTAGAATTCAAGCTTCTATATTGAATGCTCTTAAAAGGATATCCAAATCTCCCACGTTAGCAGCATGAAAAAGTTCTGGCTGGTCCATCATGGAGAGGGCTATTCTGAGCGCAGCCCAAATGTTGCCTGAACTTACAGGAGGCTGAATTTTCTGTTGAGTCCTACTTTTTCTCTGGAGATTTAAGGCTGTTAGAAAGTTGCTGACAGCTTCCCTGTAATAGACACAAACACACACAAAAAAATATCATAAACATCTCAAAGGCAAAAGAAATGCAGACCCGTGTTTCCTTTTCTGACCTTCTCTGCTTCTTTTCATGCTGAGGAAAATTCATATAAAATAACAGTTTACATATTCTTTGTGTTCTATGTGCATTTCTTATACATCTTAGATCTTCTCAGCACCACATTCATAAGAAACACAGTGTTCTTTCTTTTTTTGACTGTTTGGTTTCAGTGCAATCATATAAGAGATGTTTTATAGAAGAACATCCGATGGCACAAATAGGCTTCTTTATGTACATTGATTTATTTATTTATTTTTTAATCTTTTTTAGTTTTTGAGATATTTAGCATTTTTTTTCTGTGATTTTTTTTTTTTTAACCTCAAACAAATTTGATCTGATCATTAGGAAAAAATGTCAATCTCTATCTTATTTTATGCCAGCAAGTAACTTTAGCTTTCTGCCAGCTTAGAAAGCAAAACTGATTTAGTTCCAAAATCCTCTATTCATCATTAATATTGGATTTAGTAAATAAGTAATAATAGGAGGGTCATTTCTATGCTTTTACAGCTTAGCTTTGCAATGTACACTTTAGAGACACAGCAACATACTGTGCAAAAAGTTGTGAATATAACGGACCACAATTTTCAATACTCAAATATATAGTGGCTGCAGCAAGCAAAGTACACATTTTTGTGCAAATGTCTGTGGTTTTTTTTCATAGAACTCCAATAGAATCAATTCTGCACACACAGTGCATAAGGGAAACAATAATGACCTTCACTGGTTCAGACTGTGAGGGGAATTCAGGATAGCGAAGTGAGGTGCGGAGTGTTCGGCTCGCTTCGGAATGACTGATCTGCGCTCGCTGATGTCCTGCACGTGGGCATCAGCGAGCGTATTAAAGGGATTCCAGCCTCAGTGAGGCAACTCTTATGCTCTCGCCGAGACTGGAATCCCTTTAATGCGCTTGCTGATGCCCGCGTGCAGGACATCAGCGAGCGTATTAAAGGGATTCCAGCCTCAGTGAGGCAACTCTTATGCTCTCGCCAAGACTGGAATCCCTTTAATGCGCTTGCTGATGCCCGCGTGCAGGACATCAGCGAGCGCAGATCAGTCAGTGCGAAGTGAGCCGAACACTCCGCACCTCACTTCGCACTATCCTGAATTACCCCCTGTACCTCTGAATTCTGTATTGTTTGCCAAGAGGGTAATTTAATAAACTAGAAAAAGCCGATTTCGCTTTTCTGAGTTTATTCCAAGGTGATCTTGTGGTAAATATCGGAAGATTTTTTTTCATTTGATATTTACTGACAGAAACTTTTTGATTGAATTTTTCAATAGAAAGGTAGCCATACTTTACATTAGTAGTATGGCTACCTTTCCACCATTAAATTAAGCCAAAAGGGTCTAATTCAGGACCTGGTGCACAATGTGTTTTTTAAACATTTATACATTTATATATAGTTGCAGTGATAGCTAGCAGTGTTAGGTAATATTTACATTTTGAACCATTAGTGGGTATGTGGAATGTAATTTAGCTATAAATGAAGTATATATTGTTTTCATGCATGTTACTCTTGTATTTCATGGAAAATAATAATAATGTAAAAGAAAAAATACCAAGGATACAACAGGTTTTAAGACTGGAGTATTTGTAGGATCTTTGTTACTGACCTGTATGCCCCTAGGTTTATACAACTTATTCCTAAATTGTATCTGGACCTGTTGAAACCAGGCTGGATTTCAAGTGCTCTTGTATAAGCTTCAACTGCTTCCTCACTTCGATCACCATTTGCCAGTGTTGCTCCCAAACGGTTCCATAATGAATAATCCTAAAAATAAATGTTGACATTGGTAACACTGTTAAAGGGAAAACTGCCTTTCCAGTTTTTTATTAAAATGTAGCGCAGGTAACCTGGTTAGTTAACTCTGATCGCTAAAAAAGCAAGGATATACATGTTCTATCAGTGCTGTTTTTAGTAGTTGGTGGTAAGGGCAGCTTATGTGTACATTATGTAATCCTGCCATCCCATATTCTGTCCATCCAGTGCTCTCTAGTCTCCCCAGCCACCTGTCAGCTTAACCTTTTGACTGCATACATTTAACTTTAAACAACTATATATAACGTCCATTGGCCTGACTTGAATCCAGCAATACAAATGGGATATTAATGGTGTTTAGTTTGACATATCCCATTGCTCAAAGGTTTTTGAACTCTGTTTCACACTGGAGTCAGGACATACAGTTTACTGTGCCTAAAAGTGTGCAGGTATATCACATCCCCTTTTCCTTTTGAAGAGGAAGCGAGTAAGAAAGGTTGGGATTCTGTAAGAAACTGGTTGTAAAATAAAAACCACTGAGCATAAGTAAATAATTCATATTTCAAAAATAATTTTTGAGTGGCAAGTAGATATATAAATAACTGTTGGATACTGGGATGCTTTCTTAGAGAATCTTTACTCTTTCCTGGTACTTTTGAGAATGGTTTTATAATCCCATAGGAACCCATCAGGCACCTTTTTAAATTACTGCAATAGGCTGGATTTCAACACCTGTGCAAGTTGGAACCTAATGAATTTCCTACAAAATGACAATTTGCTGCGACAACTTGCCAAGGTACAGTATTATTCATTAACTTTTCTTGAATAAGTGGCTTTACCTCTGGTCGGACCATTAAAGCAGAGTTGAAGGCATCTACTGCTCTGTCATATTCTCCACTGAGGTTGAACAAGACTCCCAGCCCTGTTTGCAAATCAGGATCTATTAGCTCTCCATTCTGATGTGCTGCTTCCAGATATAATTCCTTCACCTCTTCTAGGCATACACTGGAATTTGAAAATATATGGGGATATGTAATAAGAAAATAAAGCAGATATTAAAAATCATATGCAATTAAATGTTGCATGGTATAATCTCTTAAGACAACGCATGGTATTATCTCTGTTATTACCACATTATTTTTCTCTGTTAAAGAGGTTTAATTCCCCAAAACAGTGTAAAAGAAAAACTAAATGACCTAGAGCAGTGACGACGAACCTTTTCGGCACAAAGTGCCAAAAAGTGACATCACTCACCAGCGCCTTCCCCTGATATGCAGGCACTGGTGAGTGACATCATTGTACCTGCATTGGAGGAGGAGCTCTGTAGTGGCTATCCTATCAGTGAGCATTCCTTCAGTGTAGGCCATGGAACCGACCTGAAAACTGTCAGGTCAGGTCCGTGATCTGCACTGCAGGAGCGCTTATTTGCTTGGGGGGGATGGGAATCAAGGATAGCAGTGGTGGTGACGGCATGCGTTCCCACAGAGAGGGATCTGCGTGCCCTCTTTGGCAGGTGTGCCAGAGGTTCACCATCGATGACTTAGAGCAGTGGTGCACAACCTATGGTCTGCGGACCATATCTGGCCCACAAAGCATAGGTATCTGGCCCGCATCAGTGTGGAGCTGATGTATAATGCGGCTTTCAGCCCGCACCCAGAAGTTTCTTGCCACCAAAGCTCCTGGGATATGCGACTTTCCCTAAATAATACCTTCTGGGAGGTGGGCAGTTAGCTGCATTATACCTCAGCACCACACCACATATCCCAGGAGCTCTGGCGGCAGGCAGATAGCTGCATTATACCTCAGCATCACACCACATATCCCAGGAGCTCTGGCGGCAGGCAGATAGCTGCATTATACCTCAGCACCACACCATATATCCCAGGAGCTCTGGCGGCAGGCAGATGGCCACATTATTCTCAGCTGCACCAAAGACAAGCTGGCACACAGATAAAGGGGAGACTTTATTTCAGAACAGATAATGAGAATATTGTCGTGATTTTACTATGCAGAATTGTTACAATTGTAAATTTAATATTTTTTGCGACTTTGAAGTGGCCTGTGACACACGTGTCACAAATTCATTTGGCCCCCAGGCTGAAAAAGGTTGGGCATCACTGACCTAGAGAAACCAATTTAAGATTATATATACAGATTAATTCACCATTATATTATTTTCCTTTATTATTCTAATGTATATGTTTTTCTGTAACTAAAGAGTTTAACACCATGGTGCTATAGCTTTTATAATCTCAGCAGAAAATGATTTCCATAGACCAGGGGTAGGCAACCTTTACTATCCAAAGAGACCCCTCTTCCACTAAAGAAAAATAGTCTGGAGTTGCAAACCATAACACAGCTTCTAAACGTTTCAAAGTTTTAATCTTTCTTTCATTTTACCTGTTACGACAACAGAATACAATAGACAGAAGAGAAGAACAGAAGAAACCAAAAATAAAATAATACATAAATAATAATTACATTGATAAATAACCATTAGTGTTTTTTTATTTGTCAATCAAAGCTGAAGGGAGCCACACAAAGGAAGATGAAGAGCCGCATGTGGCTCTGGAACCGCCTACTCCTGCCATAGATCTATCCAGTTTTGTTGCTGCTTATCCTATAGAAACTCTGCCAGCCAGGTTTTTCTTACTCTAACACACTGTAAGGAACTGTGAGTGAGGGTCTTCACAATCTGGGTACCATCTCTTTTAACTTTTTGGGGTTTCAGCTGAACTAATAGTACCTGGAGCTCATCTATTGTGACCATCAAAACTAGCTTCTAATTTCCAACCAAGCTCAATCTACCTTTACAGTATCAAAGTACAGTTCCATAACTATTCACTTTTTCCATTGGTGATGCTATACATTATATACACTGTAAACTAGTTACATACTATAAATACAAAATTCAGCAGCTCACACTCCAGGGAAATGCATCAATTTTAAATCTGAACAGTCATTTACTTTGTGCACTCTAAAATGTAAAACTGGTAAATTTCCCTGGAGAATGGACTGCCATATTTTGTATTTATATTTAATAGCTTCCAAAAACCTTCATTCCTATACATCAACCCCTGAAGTAACTTTCAGGATGAAGAGTTTTCTTGGCAATGACCCAAGAAGCACCTCCTGTTGCTAGGCCATGTGCTGCCTCTCTAAAGCACTCCTGCAAGTAATACAATGCCCTTGGAACTATTTTACTGATGAAGGAAACCTCTGTTGAAGTAGGGCCTATACCTTACTCTTAGAGGAGAGGGCAGAATATATACCACTGCTCTCTATAAAGTTCCCTACAAGAATAAGGAGACCATGAATCACATTTCTGAAAAAGAAATACAAGTTCACTGGAAATTAATAAAATAAAAATATGCTCTGGTGTTCTTTAAATATGCACTTCATAACTTATGATTTATCATCAGACCCCATCTACTTTCTCTGGAACAGATGCACTATGTTTCCATTCATTTATTGCCCATATAACGTGTGCATTGTTCAGAGAATGTTGACTGTTCCTGAACCTACAAACAATGTATTCTGTGCTGTTATGCAAGTTGCACCTGTAATCAACCATTTTAATTTTTTTATTGGGGGATACAGAAGAAGAACATTGTTGGAAAACTTCTTATAAATATAGGCTAGAGAGTTAGAAAGTAAATCCTAGGTAGAAGTTTTTTTATGGGTAAATGTAACATTTCAGTATTAGTACTACCAACTCATGTCTGATGTTTATTTTTCTCAGAGGTTTTAGGATTTCCCAGAAAACACCATATTTATCAGTAATTCAGTCAGGTTATCTAACTTGTATAAGTAGTTGACAGAAAGTTCTAGAGGATTCCAGATTGTGATGGGCCAGGCTAAGGAAATGTTCCAGAGATCCAGTAAATTGGTACCTGGTGAGGAGGAGACTGACTAGGTGTACAACCTATGGTTACAGAATCTACTGTTAACACACTTCCAGACCTGACTTTGCTTGCCTAATCCAGAAAAGGATACTTTTAGTGGTTGGACCAGCACAGGTCTGCTGGAGAAAAACTGCACAGTTCCAGAATTCTAGGAAAAATCTGATATGGGATATGCAAGAATACAACTCAGAATGTAAAGGACATGCTAGGCTGAGTTGTAATGATATTGTCCTATTACAAAAAAATAAACACAAAGAGGATCCTACTTTCAGACAGCACTGCTTTGAATGCATCCGCCCATATTCATTTCTTTTTTGCCTCTGAACAGCTGTGATCAAGGCCCAAGGGGGGGGGGGCTGGCACGTTCATACATGTTTTTAACCATGAATTAATACATTTTTGTTTGTTTTAACTAATTTCTACACACAGGAGTGCGTTAAAACTTTTTTGCTTATATATATATATATATATATACAGTATATATATATATAGAGTAAACTGAAGAAGAAAAGCAATGCAGATATGTGGTAGAACGACTGTGCTATTTATTTGGTGCATCATGACATGTTTCGGGCGTACATGCCCTTTCTTTAATGATACCTCTGCTTTTCTTCTTGAATTTACATTATAAGGTTGTAAAAGGGTATTACCATTTACTTAATTATGTCAATAACATTATGAACTGAACAGTCAAGTCAACATTTTAGCAATATATTTAGGTGGAAGAAAGCTTTACCTGTCACATGTTGTCTTTGACATTCTCCTGGTAAACGCTGGGGACCCTGATTTGCTCTTCACAAGGTATTTATATCTAGGGTTTTGCCTTACCCACTTATTCAAAGCTTCATATGCATCTTGCTGATGTCCGATATTGGTGAAGCTGACAGCTAAGGCCATGAGAGCGTTTAAATTATTTGGTTGTAGCTGTAAGCACCTGCAGGAAAAAAAAGATAAATGAATCTTGCCATTGTTTTGATATCTCCCAATAACTTCCCTAACTTTCATAATCTTGAGAACTCTTTGGTTCAACAGTAGGAAAAACTCTTTTACACCAATGTGTTTCCAGTTTCTTGCTTGAGGAGGAAAGGTATGACATAATATAATTTTATATCCAACATTCAAAAGAGAGGTTGGCAAAGGATGCACTGGATGCTCAATGTAGTCATAGTCCAGAGACAATTTTTTTGTAACTTTGAACTGCCATTCTGGTGCAGTCCTCTATCACATAGTAAGTAACCATACTCCTACCAGGCTTCTAACACATGATATACTAGCCTGATTTGTCACTAATAAGCTTTTTCTTGTTCATGTTTCTCATGGGGAAGCTTGAGTTAGAATTGTAGAATAATCTACATACTGGAAACTGGGTACTATCTCCTTTCTATGATTTCCAGAAGTAAATTTAAAACATGATCAGGAAATATTTGAACAGGGCAATTGTTTATAGATGTCTAGTAACCTATAGGAACCTTGTCAGCAGTTAGCATTCACTGGTATAAGGGATCTAAAAAAAATAAAAAAAATAACCTTATATTGGCAGATGCTGGTTGCTAGACCTCAGTAAACAAATGCCCTTGTTGATTATTTCTCTTGATTGTGTTCCCCTTACATACATTCACTTTTTGGAGTCAAAGTGATAAAAAGCATCTGACTCTCCTAGGACAAAACCTTTTACATAGAATAGAACATACTGAATTTGACAGGGGACTCCTGGACAGGCTATTTGATAGGAAACTGGAAACATAATATGTGTCCATTCCGTATAAGTTTTTCTGGAAACAGTTAAAATCGTTTTTATTTATTTTCAAGTTAGACATGTATCTTAAGAATAAAGACAAATGGGCGAAATTCATTAAAGTCGAAAAGGCTGTTTTCAAACAAAAAATTAAATGAAAAAAATTCAAAAATTATCAAAAAATCAGAATTGAATTTTCTATATTGTGATATCAAATTTTTCCATCAAAATTATTGACATTATGAATCCTCCATAAAAATAAACAGATTGAAAAGTTTTGATAAAATTTTCGATATCGCAAAAAATCAGATATTGCGATACTGGTAAAATCGATATCGCGATATTGGAAAAAAATTAATTATCGCGATATCAGTAAACTTGATATTGCGATATCAGTAAAAACAAATCGATATTGTGATATTAATATATTTGATTTTATTAAATTTTGTGCAAAGTCTGGAAAGATAACAGCTGATAACTATTTTGTGCTGGAGACAGAGGTTATGGTACGCACAGTATGTAACCACACATTCAAGAGCACCTGAATAAGCCTACTGGTGTTTAATTATTACATGTATTGCTGATATGTGACATTGAGGCAAGACTGGTAAAATACAGTAACATCTGGATTAAAGAGGTAGTTCACATTGCAATTAAGGGCCTAATTCACGATCCTCTGAAGTGAGGTGCGGAGTGCTCGCCTCACTTCGGACTGACTGATCTGGGCTCGCTGATGTCCTGCCTGTGGACATCAGCGAGCGCATTAAAGGGATTCCAGTCTCGGCAAGAGCATAAGAGTTGCCTCACTGAGGCTGGAATCCCTTTAATGTGCTCGCTGATGCCTGCGTGCAGGACATCAGCGAGCGCAGATCAGTCATTCCGAAGTGAGGCGAACACTCCGCACCTCACTTCGGAGGATCGTGAATTAGGCCCTAAATGTTTACTTTGTAATTAGGTGATGTGTTCTAAGACAGCTTGCAATTGGCCTTTGTTTTTATTTTTAATTATTTATCTATTTTGTTTTATTTTATATTTAATGGTTCCAGCAACAAAGATGAGGAGAAGCTAAACTATGGCTACCTGGCTAGCCATATCAGCCATATCCAATTTTAAAGGGTGGGCTTGCTGTCATTGCTACCCTCTCTAATTAGTCAAATAAAAAAAAAACATTAAAATGACAATGTGACTTTTTTTGTGGTAGGCATGTGAATTACATTAGCCACATATGTGTACCTTTTCTTCATTGTATTTTTATTTAAAACAGCAGAGCTTGTTTAATATTTTCAGTGAGTTGCTGGGTGGGTGAGTCTGTAACCAAATGCTTATCCTTCCTCTCCAGGCATGGCTTAAAACTCCCAAATTCCATTGGTTCTTTTCAAGTTACATGGTTACAGCCACTTGCACAGTGTCTTTGGAAAGTTCAGATTGAGGGCCTCATTGACTAATGTCCAAATTCACAATTCACCTGTCAAATTCACCTCATTACAATTCGAGTCACATTGCCAAAACATGCACAAATTTGCTAACCATTATTGACTAAGTGAAGAAAACACTTGCCGAACAGATGGACAGCGGCAATTGCTGCCAGATGCGTAGTGTGGGGTTATTCATTCAGATAGAAGTAGGATGAGAAGTGATGTGGAGTGATGCGAATTTGACAAGTGAAGGGCAGTGACACCAGTCTCATCATATCCCACTAACTGTATTCTGTAAATATTCTATCTATTTTATGTCACCTCGTCTCTAGGTCATGCTGTCACTTAGTCGCAGTCGCCATTGTCACTTTTGAATGACTAGTCACCTTATGTAACACTGCAGCCCTGCAATCAACCCCCAATTCGCCAGTCTGAAGTGGAAAAGTCAAACAGGCAAATTCAGAGCAGTTCACCTAGTCACATTTGTACCTTTGTGCCACACTTTTGCTTAGTTAAAGGAACAGTTTAGGCACCAACAGTTATTTGCTGTCTGTTTGTTAAATAAATGTTTTCTGTCATATAAATTATTTATTTATTTCCACCCTTCACAATTTA
>WMED01005919.1:0-19002 GCA_019650415.1 Pipa parva | reverse complement strand
AGCCCTCCTCTTTGCACGGAGGGAGTCAGTCAGGACTCCCTCTGTGCCAGATCCAGTGCTCCACCGGCGACAAAAATGCCTGGTGGAACGCAGGACCGGGGGCCGCAAACTAGCGTCCTGAGGGCCGCGAGTTTGAGACCCCTGCACTAATCTATCTCATCTCCGCCTTACCCTATATTTTACTGCAACACTTCTCTATCACAGCACATTACAACTGCAGCAGGTCTAAGTGAAAATAATTCACTCTCTTTCTATCGGTTACCCAAATACTAGCAGATTTACTTCGACAAGCCACAAGTTCTCTTTAAGAACAGTTCTGAAGAATGAGTTTTGTTTATTATAATCCAGATTTAAAGCACTGAGAAATAAGTCAGTGCTATATAATTAAAAGAAAATGATTTTAAAAAGATATTCATCTTTGCTACGGATTGTTTGTAAAGTAACAATGGACCCAGGCTTCAAACTTCTGTCTAACTAATGGGGAATAACAAATGTCTAGATATAAAAAAAAAAACAAAAAAACTAAGGACACCCTGTCTTCACTTTGATCACTGAACCCAAACACCAAAGAGCTCAGTGAAGTGTGAAGTTGAGTACTTGGTATACTTCTTGAAGACGAAAGAAGATTTGACAGTTCATACTAAGGCTCTCATTCACCATAGTGCGAAGTGAGCCGCGAAGCGTTCGGCTAACTTCGCAAATGGCTTTATGCGCCCGCTGATGTCATGCACGCGGACATCAGCGAGCGCATTAAAGAGATTCCCCTCCCGGCGAGGAGACTTGAGTGCTCTCGCCGGGAGGGGAATACCTTTAATGCGCATGCTGATGTCCACGCACAGGACATCAGCATGCGCATAACACCATGTGTGAAGTGAGCTGAACGCTTCGCGGCTCACTTAGCACTATGGTGAATGAGGGCCTAAGTGTTGTTTTTGAAACATTTGTGTAAAAAAAAGAGTGTGCTCTCATAAGTACCAAGTTATCCGTAGAAGACACGGAATGTCCGTCATCTGCAATTCCATTGGTTTGGACAGTTTCAGGAAGATTCAGAGGGGGAGGGAGATCGCTAGGTTCCAGTTCAGATGTTACTGTTTTGACACTGGGTTCTTTTTCTTCCTGCTCTACAAAGTTGGATTAGGAAATGCATGAGTTCACACAATCAAGTTAACATAAGATGTTTCCTATAAACAAATTTTTCCCTTAGCAACACTCTGAGTGAGTAATACGTCTGTATGTAAACTAATCTGCATAAAACTACTCTAAAGAATTCTACATTTGGACCTCACCTTTGCATTATTACTTTAATCAAATATCAAATGCAGATGATAATAACACCAATTATTACATATTATATAATAACAACAAAAACAGCTCTTACAAATACCATTTTAAATCCCTCACTCTGTTTGATCCCCTTTTTAATGGTTATCATTCACAGTTTTTTCTCCTAGCCTGCCTGCTCACACTCTCTATGCTGGTGGTGTCCTTAAAGAACTAAAGGCTCCAAATAAACACATGCCAGCAAGACAAACTCAGAATCTTTTCCTTTTAAGCCACCTACTTGATTATTTATGCATCTACTGCATGCATTATTTCACAAGTATATTGCAGCCTTTGTAACATTTTAGCTCCACCCCCTGAGAAAACTAGTGTCCTGGGCACTGGCTTCGACAGAGCATGTGTGAAAACTATCACTGTGAATGTATATGCCTCATTAATATTATAAGTTTAATGAAAAATCTGACATTCAGCAACCAGTCAAACCATGTGCGTGATGATAGGTCTGAGTTCATTGACATTTTAATGAGGATCCAATATAGCAGCTGGGAGCACCAGCGGTTCTATAAGATAACACTACGGCATAAAGGTATTGATTTACTGCTTCATAGTAGAACAGTTTAGGCTGGCAGACTCTGTACGTTCAGCTTGTCAGTTATGGTTAGGGTACATTAGTTCTTCTTGAAACTTTTTAATCCCTAGCGGCTTATCCATTGGAGAATGTGCTCTTCTCCCCTATTCCTCAGACCCAGTAAGTCAGCTGCCAACAATAACTTTTTATAGAACAGTTGAATATAACTAAATATTATAACATTTTCAGGCTGGATAAAAGATTCACTAAATGGAGGTGTAACAGATCATATATTGCCATTCAATGATTACAGAATAGACAAGAGCCCTGTGATAAAGGCATTTTTATTACCGTGGGGTGCTTTAGGTTCAAGCATGTGTCGCAAATCAATAGAACTGAATGAAATACACACAGACACACAGAAATACATACCTCTTCTTGCAGGATCGCTTGTATCCTGAATGCCAACCGGTGTAGTGACAGTCTCATCATGGTCTGTAGATACTGAAAAGAAATCCTTAATTCCAACGAAATTAAATACTATCTTTCTTTTATATTAGAATTTAGCTTACAGTAGATATCTAGCACTATGGTATCACTGATGCCAATTAGCAATGCAAATAGGAGTCCTTTAATAGCTGCTGTTGCTATCAGTATTCTTTCAGCTTTCACAGAATACCTAAGTATATATTTATGCCATAGTTTGAATAAGCTTTATTCTGTGCAAATACACACGGCACAGCATTGTACTAGGTATAGATTTCTACAACAGGGCTTCTTGCTTCTTTCCCACTATGGTCATTTACAAACCAGATTATCTAATACATTGTAAAGAACTACAGGAACTAACTCAAACACACATGTTACTAAACATACCAGATACAGTCTGTACATCTGTCGTCGTATCCAGCCCATCCTCTCCCATGGACTCCTCTGTGCTTTTCTCAGACTTGGTGACAATTTCATTCTCTGACACTACAGGTTCGCCGGGCTGCTGGTTGTGTGTTCGGTGTGTGAGTCGGGGGGATCCCATTGTTTTGTGGGCTGCAGGAGAGTGGGTTTTCAGATGTTGTTTTTCATAGTCTCGATATTCCTGAAGCTGCAGGGACGATCAGCAAAAAAATAAATTATTATTATATTATAACATATTATTCCAAATATAACGCAATGAAACTGGACAGAGGATCCTAAAGGGGTTGCTGACCTTTTTAATTAATTATTTTTAATATATTGTAAACAGTGGAATCCTAAGCTAATTTGAAATGACTCTCTGCATTTGAGTCATGCAATCAATGTCATCTAGAATGTTTGACAATTAAATTTAAAATGGAGCTTTCTTGGCCCTTCATAAATATGTATTATATAAAGTTCCTTTGATAACAATAGCATCAGTTAGGGTTTGTTTAACACATACATCCAACATGGCTGCTATCAGTAAAGATAAAACCAAGCCGGAAGCAATAAAATTCATGAATTCAGCTTCAAAAAGACAACATTTTATTGGACTGTATAAAGCAGAAGATTATTTATTGTAAATCTTTAAAAAAAAAAAAGTAGCAAATAATTCAAAAACTAAAAAATAATGAAATAAAAATTTAAGACTAATAGCAAACTGTCTAAGAATACCATGATCTACAACATACTAAAAACAAATTCCAAGTTAAAAATCCCCAATAAATAATAGTTTGTACCTCTGGAACAATCATACCTAAAATATATATATATATATATATATATATATAAATATTTACCGCTTGGTTCTCCATTCTGATGAAGATGACATTGAGCATCTGTGTTAACGTGGCTTTGGCTGTGGTCTGATTAACCAGGTTTTTACTTGCTAGATAAATATTGTAACAAGTCCTTACAGTCTGAAGGATTGTCCCTTCGTGGATTTCAACATAGGGAGATGTGACAACTGTAAGAAGGGCCTAAAGATTTAAGTAAAGTGGTTATTCAAATATACAATAGACAAACCAAGTGCACCAACATATTTTCTTAAAACCAGTTTAAATGGTTAATTGGCTTATTTTCAGATCCAAATAAAATGGGTCATGTGTTAGAAAAAAAGACTGAAAATGTTGTAGTGAACACACAAAAGCTTATTATTATAATAGCCTTTAATAATGCTAATCTTATTAAATATATACATACCTTTATGATTTGCAACTGTACTCCTTCATCTGTTTGGGGGCCTTGGAAGCAATTGCAGATTGTATCCACTATTCGATCAATTAGGCGTTTTCCGGGGGCTCCTTTGTCCGGAGCATTGCCAGTTATGTGTCCATAGGCAATAAGTTTCTACAGGATGAGATTAAATGATGGAAATTGTGTATCTTTTTTTCCGCCCCAAAGACACACACACACATAATACGTCATTAAAAAAAGTTTGACCCAAGCTTAAAAGGACACTATTTCTTGTCTGTGGATGTAAAGACAAGCTGGTCTCAAGAACTGGGCATTTAATAAAACTATTCCTGGCCTCGTTTCCCAGTGGGGTTCCGTGAACCAACTTCACAACAGTATATGAATGGAGCCTCTTTCTGGAGATCCTCTGTAATCAAACTGAGAGAAAAGCTAGAGACTTTAGACTGCTATAGCTGTGGAGGGTTAGGGGACCCATTTCAGTGATGCAGAACCACAAGTAGAGCTCAGTATAACAATCGCCTTTTCATATGAACAGAGGATAATAGTGACTGTGTATTAATAGGATATTTAACATCCAAAGTAAATTTTTATCTAACAATTCCTAATTCAAGTAAAATTTAGCCTAACAGACGATAACAATTTCAAAATAATTTCAGCGGACAGTTTTTTTTTTTAATGCAGAAATTACCTGTAAGCAGTCCAGTGATGTACTAACAATTCGAGGAGATTTCAACTGACACGCCAGCTCGAACGGGAGAAAATACTTATCGGCCTCGATAAATTTCGGTTTGGACTGGGTCTGGGTGCCATCTCTGCAATATTAATCAATAAAGATATGCAAATAATCAAGCATCTTTCAGACTAGCATGTTACAATGCACTGTGATAGGTTCAGTCATGGTGTGATCAGGAGCTGACACTAATCAAATCATTGGTAATCAGTGCTTTCTATGGCACTCACAAAGCTCCTTGTTCATTGGTATACTCCCAGTTTAAATCCTAAGGCTACTCTCACTACTTGGTAGCGGAGCTGGAAAAAAAAAACTTATTCATTGGTTCCTATGGAACAAACTACACAGGCCACATTTTTTTGCTCCTTAGACAAAAATAAGCCTAATTACACAATTCGCTCAGCTACAAAACAAAAGTAAGGAGACAGAGGAGTCAACAAAGAAAATAGCAGTTAAAATAAAAATATTAATACTAAAAGAACTAGCTAAAGAAACCCATTTTTAAACAGGAGATTCTAGGACTCTACTCCAGGCTCCTCAAGAATATTTGGTCTCATTAACCTTTCCATATTTGGTCCATTCATTTGGAAAAGCATTGAAACCTATTCCTTGAAAATCATGTAATTGACCCAATTTCATTGTATTCTTCAGAAAAAACCATCCTACTACTGATTCTTGCAGCCCTGGTGCAGTAAACGGCATACTACCTGCATTCTGCATTGCAACTATAATTAGCAGTGTAATACGTTAGTGGCAAAGAGTGCAGTAGGAAAGGCCCACAAGCCACACCAAAACTAGAACATTTAGGGGCTTATTTATAAAAGTCCAAACACTAGCGAATTTGTCAAGATGTACTGTGTTGCAATCACACCTTGACTTTGCCATATGAAAGTGGCAAATTACAGGGTTAAAGGCAGGGCTCCTAATGTTCAACTGACTACATCATACTATCTAAGAGAAGGCTACTATTTCGTTTGGTTTCCCACTATAAGAAAATGAGGCATATGCACAACAGTTTCGCAAACTTCCCAACTACTATATTGAAGTGAGATTTTGGTGCTGTGTTACACCTTCTTCACATGCTTCTTCACTATGAGAATCCTCTGTTTAGTGAATAAGGAGTAAAGAATTGGAGCGCAGCCACCGAAAGTGAAGACAATTCACTTTGACAGATGAATTCTCTCTTTGATGAAAAAGCCCCCATGATTTTTATATAAAATAAATAAAAATTGCCTCTTATAACTCTGAAGCTGGCCATACACAATGACATTTTCAGGAAGATTTGACAATTACAGATAACTAACCACTTTAGCAGATATTGTCAGTTATCTGATGAAATGATTTTCCATCATTTGCTGGGCCAAATCCATTGCAGTGTAATAAAAGAAAAAACAGGGCAGGAGACTATAAAAAACAGGTCAAATCCTTTTACAAATTGTGTACTCATTTTACCCATCGCTTGGTCAATGACCATCCTTCTGACCATTTAAATAATTGAGGGGGTTATTCACTAAAGTCCGAATTGTTGAATATAGGTGTGAATTCTCCAGATAAAAACAGTCGCAATAGGCTGCTACTGTTGCAGTCGTGTCTTTATAATGAGAATATTGTCGCAGTCGCGACTTTATCATGGGAAAATTGTCACAATCTTAACTTTCAAAAATTGTCGCGACTTTACAATGGGGAAATTGTCTCAGATTCGCATTTTAGTGAATATCCCCCCTGAATCTTTACTGAAACTTTTTAAGAATTGCGCCATGTGTGCCCGGCTTTAGAAACAAAAATTCCCAGACTTTGTCTCTTGGAGTCATGTTGAGAAAGTACAATCACGTTGTAATCACATCAACAAAACTGTTGTGCTCATCTTAGAAGAACGGCAAGTGAAAGCAAAACCCTTGCCTACATAAGGCTAGGTTCACACTAGCATATTAGTATGAGCCTAGCCTAAACGACTGCATTTTTGTGTTTTTTGAAACTGCTGGCATGTGCACACCCAGTTGATCAAACATTAGCAGTTCAACTGTAAGGGTAACTGAGGCTGTAAATCCATAAACAATAAGGACATTCATTGTTTAGCCAATAGCACACACCCTCTAATTACTAAATGACCCTCTGAATACACTCTGGTGACTTTAGTTTACTAGTGGATAAAATTCAGCACCTCACAAGACAGTATTGTGCTGTAGACTTACCAGTTTCCCTTGCTGAACCTGCTCGGACGTTCCATAGGAATGTATAAACGGCTCTACGTACATACTTTACTGCTCCCTGAACATTCCAAGCCATGTCCCAAAATACCACAAATAATACCTTTAAAAGGGAGTTTTAAAAATGTATTTAAAAGTATTTCTTTTCCCTTTGATAAACAGAAAGAGCTCAATCTCAAAGAGAATGTTCATGTTAAAGTTAATGTCTAGAATGTTGTAGACGGTGGTATTCTAGGACAGTATAAGTTGGAGTGTTTATATATATATATATATATATATATATATATATATATATATATATATATCCTGCATTTAATCTGTCCTTCACTTGCTAATCAGTGATTTTAGAGACATACGGGAAGAGAAACAGGTAACGACATGTGCATGCAAAGCTGGGCAATTCCCCCCTGCAGGCACCTGTTTAGAAGGACACTGAGCAGGATTCACTGCCTGGCCCTTTATAATTGTAATCTGTACAACCAGTGAACTATGCATTTGAGGGCTGAGGGTTCATGGCAAGGGGAAGCACAAATACAGTGCCGTGATGTTTCCAAGGAAAAGAAGCCAAGTTGTAAACCAGGCATTTTTCTACTTAACTGAGAAGTAAGGGGGTGGGAACAAGATGAGCGCTAGCATTATTCACAGGAACATATTATAATAGGAAGGGCGGATTGTAGTTCCACTTTACTTAAGGATTCAGGGGGTTATTCGCTAAAGTCCAAATTGTTGTGTAAAGGTGTGAATTTGCCACCTAAAGACAGTTGCAATAGACTGCTACTGTCGCAGTTGCGTCTTTATAATGAGAATGTTGTCACAGTTGTGACTTTACAATGGGAAAATTGTCGAGGTCGCGGATTTGCTATGGGAATCCGCTGTTTGAGAATTCGAAAGTCGAATGAGCCCCCCCCCACTAGTGTTAAACATGCTTAAATCTTTAAGAGATAGTTCTGGAATTTCTCACTGATTGTCAAGGAAGTTTTCAGCCACAGTCACATGACCAGAAGTCTCCTACACATAGCAAAAGGAAACCCTGTGTGGCATAAAAATAAAACTAATAATCCAATGCAGATTCATTATTTAAATCACCTTTTCTTTTATAATCCAAAAAGCACAGATTCCAAAAGAATACAACTGTGTGATACTACATGATCAACTCTCCATGCAAGGCACTGCACAGACACAGCGTGGTCATTTTACTTACTTCTGGGCTTCAAGTTCAGCTTTGATTTCCTCTGCAAAAAAATAAAATGGAAAATTAGCAGCAGATAAGTATAAAGAGGGGGGGGGGGGGGGGGGGGGGGGGGGGGGGGGGAAAGGCAACAAAACTACAAATATAAATGTTGTAATGTAATGAATGTGTTATTGTAAACGCAATAAAGTTTTAGATATTATCACCCAGCATATTTATTAACAAATTATGAGTCATGCGATTAAAATAGCTGAAATAAATAAGGATAAAGGGATAATTAACCTTAAAATGTAATTGATGTAATAAAAAGTCTTATATGGTGACCACACACACACACATCCACAGTAGAACAAGAGAAATAGGAAACCTCAGATTTTCAACTATGACCATATTACCTACACTGGTGTGTTTTGTAGGACCAATTACATTTTATACGTGTAGTATCAGCTTGTTGGGATAAAAATAGCTTTATTTTGACTGTTTATAAAAGATGTTTTAATTCAAAGATTTGTTTTTTTTAAGTGTTTTGCATGCAGCAGAGCTAAGCCAAAGCAGGTGGTGCTGTTCTACTGCAGTCTATGGAAATGTTGAAAACAAAATGCTGTAAATCAGGGGTGGGCAAACGTTTAAGCCATTGTGCCGCATGAATGCCGGGAGGGTGTGCCTAGCGTGCCGACGCCTATGTTGCTTGGCCACACACCCATTTTAATATCCTCCCGTGGGCTGGTCCGAGACTTCTGGAGGGCTACATTTGGCCCACGGGCCGTAGTTTGCCCACCCTTGCTGTAAATGAGATCATAATCGACAAAGGGAAAAATGGGAGAGAGATGTGTGGATTATTTGTAAAAGTCACCAAGCCAAATTATCAAGTAGATGATTAAGGAGATATTTGGTACTACTTTTAGAGAATGAGTGCTCATAAGGCCGAAAATATGTCTGGAATAAAAAACATGGAAACAATATTTCCATTTTACAATCATTTTCATCGAGTTTGCATTGGATCCAGTATTTCTTTTTAAAAAGTGTTTTTAAAGTCAACATAATCAACGTCTACATATGCAGCAAACTGGTTAGCCAAGTCATTTTATGAAATTTAAGAAGGCAAAGAGAAGACATTTCTGTGAAGATGGGTAAAAAAGGGGTAGTTTCAGCTACATGTTGTACTCTTGAACAAAGGACACAGTAAATCTGGTGAGTGAAAGGTGAAGAGTAATGCCATAGAGACTAAAAGTATAAGCCTATAAACAAAATCACCACTGATCTCCCACAAAGTGAAGGGAATGTCACGAAGTATATTTATAGACATTGCTTTATGCCCACTCTTTGTACAGGCTATGAGTACATTTCTGTATTTATCTAATCCTATGGACCACGATTACACTCCCAATAGCCCCTGACCATGGCCTACGAACAGTAGGCCATGTGTATCAGAACTGTAAAGGGTTTACACAAAACTGGTACTTACACTAAGGCAGTGTAGATTAGAAGGCTTATGCAGAAATTACAGAAACAATGGCTCATTACCACAATATAATACAATATGTACAATGCCAGTAACAACTTCATAAAAACAAGAAAATACTACTCAACAGTAGCAACATTATTCCTGCCTATATGCATAAGAATAATAATAAAAAAAGTGAAACAAAAAAATGAAAAAAAAAAAGTTAAATACCTTTAAATAGGTAAGCTGGCAAACCTTTGGTTTACAAAACAGTATAACAGCAGATTACCGTGCTTTTTCCTTTTCAGTGAATAACTGAGAGCCGGAGATTCTGGCTGCAATCTTCTTATCCCACCCTTATTAAGTCTCAGGCACAGGTATTTACTGCACATGTGCAAACTGACCTCTCATTTCTCAAAAAGGGAACAAAGTAGCAGAGCCTAACAACTGGATAAGTGAAAATGTGGTCTATTTTCAGATTTAAGAGTGAATTTTGAGGAATTTGACTGGAGGTTCTTCAATGAAAACTTTGGCAGGGTCCTCATAAGGAAGCAGATTCCCATAGGTGAATTAAATTACAGGTAAAAGGGGCACTTTAGTGACATCTCTAACTTCTAATAATGATAATTAAAATGGTAACAAAAAAAAAAAATCAATCTTATCGAGGCAAGACAGTAGCACTCAAAAGTCTATAAAAATAATTTCACAAACAAACCATGCCTGGTTCAGATAAATAGCACTATTAATGCTGAGATTTAAATTACCAAAACCTAAAAAGATGGGCAAGTAACTGTATACCTCACAAATGGAAAGATCCGCTTCAAGAAAAGGCCTCTGTTCACAAGTAACCGCATACTAAACAAACTGACAGCTCTTCTGCAAGGTCTAACCATGCAAACTAAAAACATCAATTTGTATCATAGACAATTCACATCATTTATAAAGATCCTTTTAGTATTCAGTAGCTTGAAAAAAGGGTATATTAATGCAACAAGTTACTCAGAATGCAAATTTCCTATAATTTACAAATTCATTCTACAAAAAGAGCTATTGATTAGTGCTTAAACAATTCAGCTTGGGAGACAAAATATGTAATTGATCAGAAAATACCTAAGACTTCTGCTATATTCATTTACCCAATTTGCAAGTATACTCTTTACAGTTTCACTTACAATACTAAACAACATGCTCGATTTAAGTAATAAGACTCAAGGTCAAAATGGAGTTAGGTCAAACAATAAAATATATCTCAGAGGTAAATCAGTAGATGGCTCAGACTGTGAGTCATGTGGCCCCTTGGGCAAAATTTATTAAAGTCAGAAAGACCAAGAGTTTATCGTGCGAGATTACCTCGTGAGTTTTTCAATCTTGATTTTTCAATAAAAAGGTAGCCATACTACTAATGTAAAGTGTGGCTACCTTTTCATTGAAAAACAGAGATCGAAATACTCGATCGTAATCTCCTGAGAACAAAGCAAGATCTCGCGTGATAAACCGAGAACGATCTTTCTGATTTTAAAAAATTTCTCCCTTAGTGTTATAAACTTTATCTCAATAGCGAATACAATTTCTGGGGAAGAACTATGTATGTTCCTTGTTCAAATGACCAGTAACACCAAAAGGAATAAAAATTCCCATTTGGTTTGAAATATCAGTTATTTAAATGCAGGACTTGTAAAAATGCTATCTTTGAAGTTGAATTCAGTCATTTTATTGCTTTATGTTTTGCTCTTTACTGATAGCAGCCATGTTGTTAAACAGATCTCATCTAGCTCCACTAATTTCTACGGCGCTTAAGATAATACATATACAGGAAGTGTGTCCTAATGCCCAATATTAAAGCTCATGACTGTTTTAAGTTTTTGGTTGCGAATTCACCATATCAAAATATTCTTGCCATACTTCATTGATGCACATCTAGAGGCTTAGGACTGTATGTTTTGAGATAACAGCTGAAATGACATTCTCTGCAAAAGGAGAAAGCCTGTGAACTAGGATTTAAAAATGAGTGGCAATGCTGATAAGGAAATACCATTTATACAGTCTATACTAAAATCAGATCCTTTAAATCACGACCTAACAGGGATCTGATTGGAGGAGCTATAATGTCAATCATCATTTAGCCCAGCCCAACCCGACTCGGGAAAGAAAAGTCAGGCTGACAGGGAAGATGACAGAGAGAAACACTGTATAAAAGGTATTTTTTTAAATGCACATATATTCACAAAAATGTTTGTTCCGTTAGTACAGCGGTTCTCAACCTGTGAGTCGCAAATGCTTTGGTGGTCGAACAATGCTCTCACAGGGGTTGCCGAACACGCTGAAATTCCAGTAGTTAGCGCAGGTCCCTTTATTCAGGGGTTCCTGCATGGTGATGTTGCGCCCAAACGTCATCATGTCACATGCATACGCAATGACATTGTGCCCAAACGTCACATGGTGACATCACCGCAGGGTTGATCTCAAATAGGTTGAGAACCGCTGCATTAGTAGAGCCTAAATTAGTATTAGAGTTTTGAGGTGACAGGTATACTTTAAGATGCCTTCAATATTGTACATGAGTGGCAGCTCACTGGAAAACACTACTCCCTTGCAGCACTGGGTTACATTTAAAGTGGACATCACCGGCACAGGGTTTATGTATTTTTCCCTGTACTTGTGTGGCTTTCCTCTGGGTACTCTATTTTCCTCCCATAATCCTAAAGCCTGACTATATTGGCCTTAGTATGTGTCTGCCTGTTGTCTTGTATGATTTTGTCACTATACAAGTATACACAATAAATAAATAGTGTAGGCGTTACACAGAAATTTAACCTATATCCTGTACAATAACCAAAAACTGTGAAAGAAGTAACAATGCAAATATCGATGGAATCCATCATTATAGAGAAATCCTATAAAATATACCAATGTACAGCAAAACTATAACTCATTGATGTGTGCTACAAAAGCTAACAAGGCCAAACACCAATGTACTGCTTAACCAAATTGTAGTAGCCGGCAGCTCCCTACAAATATAGGTTAAAAAGAAACAGCAAAGTCCTGTAAAACCTGTTTATGTGCCTCCACAGAAAATGACAAAATGTGCATCTCTAGTAAGTGTTATTAATGATAAAATACCAGGGTTAAAGAAGTGGCTGCAGATGATGTGTTAAGTAGCATGAAACAAAATTTCACTTCCCCTACAAATTCCCAGCTACAGAAAACAAACAATGATTAACATGATTAATATAAATTAAGTTGTAAGTGTGAGCCAGGAGAACAGATCATAACTTCAAAGGTATATTAACCAAGGTAATGGATTTAAAAAAACAAAACAAAACATTTACTCTGTCATAAAACTAACAAACTTAAATAAAAACTGGCTAATGGGGATATCAATAACCAAAATAGTTATTTTATTCCATGCCACATGAAAACTAAGTCATGTGAATAAAGCTCACAAATAAATATATGCTACCTGCAGGTTTTTATCCAACTCAGCGGTTCTCAACCTGGGGGTCGTAGGACAATTTGCCAGGAGTCGCCTAACACCCCTCGGGATTGTCGCAGATTTTTAATACCCTTTATCCGCGACCGCAACAATTTTAAAGTCGCAACAATATTTTACATAGCAAAGTCACGACTGTGACAATATTCCCATAGGATTATGGAAACATTGCCACAGTTACGACTTTGTTATGGAAATATTGTTGCGGTCACGGATAAAGGGTCGCGGCAATAAAAAGGTTAAGAACCACTGATCTAACTGGATACGCTGTTAAACAAAAACATATGATGGTATGACTGTTCTTTTAATTTACTTTACACACATACAGGTTTTTTTTTTTAAACTCTGCAAATAACACTTTATTTGTACAGGTCTTAGAATGAGGCCAGTTTAAAAGATTTGACTTTTTTTTTTTTAACTTTAAAAAAAAAAAGTTATGTACTTACTTCCTACAATTCAAATCCAGCTTACTTTATTAGGCATATTTATAAATGGTTAAAATGCTTTAAAAATAAGATCACTTCAGTAACTTAAATCTTTAACAAATTTTGAACATTTCACCTACTTGTCCAATTGAATTAATCATTTAAATAGATTAATGCCTTTTCATCTCAATGGAATTTAATTAAATCAAATTATTATTTTCTTTCAATTGCACCAAAGAACTGTTTACTATTCCAGGCATTAACTGCTACTTAGCATGAGACAATTTCAACAATTACATGCCCAAAACAAGTCATGTGCTGTTCATATGAAGAATAAAATATGTTACATAAGTAAAATACAGTGTATTTTCCACAATTAATGGATTTGCAGCTATTGAGCCTAGACTATAAGCTCTGTGAGGCAGGGAACTCCAACCTCTTGTATCAACCACAACCCGGCACTTTAAGTGTTGTAGCCTTGTGATATTTTACTTTTATTGTATAATGCACTTTTCCCCATGTCTGTATTATACTTTTTTTTTAATTTATTTATTTAGACTTTTTATTGAAGCTAGTTTGCACTGAATACAAGTTTCTATATACAACTGTTTACAGCTTTTTGTAACATAGTTTGTAAGACACAGTAACAGTTTTGGCATACATTTTGCTTCGGTTATACATTTTCTAAAAATTTTTTTTTTGGGATATACAGTTTCGGCATGTGTATGACATTTTCTGTTTAGTATTATAGTATAATATAGTGATCATAGGGTTTTCTACTTAAAGATATAGTAGGAGATTGTCTTATAGATATATATTTCAAGTGTGAAATTGAAGTCTGTATTATACTTATATTGCTGAACTGTACATCGCTGTACAAATTTGTTGCACTTTATAAACGAAATATGTACGTTGAGCAGTATCTTTACACAAACACTTTGGAGTTGCCTAATCAGTATTAAAATGTGTTGCTAGTCCTTACCTCTTGCATATAAAAAGTAAAGCTCCTATAGCTGTGAATGAGTAAGAATATCTAGTCAAACTTAGGGTATCTTCTACCTATTGTGGTTATAGCCTTGGGATGTATTTACACAAAAGCAGAAGGGCTGACAAGAAAAGGTTAAACATTTCACTGGTGGCAAACAATAGCCATCAGTCTTTAATATACAAGACCCTGTTGAATACAAGACTTTTTTTCTAGTCAAAAAGTCAACTAGAGACAAGGTTAAAGGGTCAGTAAAATAAAAATTCGTATTTATATTGTACCAATAGAAATAAGCAGCTATTTAAACACAACACTTAAAATTGGGTCACATTTGAAGTTAAATTCATGAATTGTATTGAGTATAATCAGCAATATTGTATTTGTTGGTTAAACAAACCCCACCCAATCCCATTATTTTTAAATGAGCTTTAGATAATATACATTTAGGCCAGGGTCACATTGGCGTATTGTGTGCAGAGTTTAAAAAAAAATAAGGAATAATGTTGCGAAAAAACACCATTTCATTAACACTGGCTAACACTGAAATGTTCTAAACACAGAATGGATATGTAGTAATTGTAAAGGCATTTGGAGCATTTTAAGTCATTAGTGCAGGTAAATCCCTTATTTTCTTCAAACACAAATAGAGACTTCATCTTTTTTTTTTTCCTTTTTGAATTGATCAGAAATGACTTTTCCAAAACAAAATGTATATATTTACATATTTCATAACCAGCCATATATCTCATAAGTACTTTTCTAGAATGAAAAAAAAAAACTAGCAATGTAAGAATTTTGAGATATACGCTGTCCTTCTAATATTCATAAAAAATGTGGAAAACCTCAGCAAAAGGAAGTGAAAAGCGTCTGAATTTTTTCCAGAGGTGACAACAAACACTCTCAAGCATTAGACATTCTACAAAAACTGTTATTGCTCAACCAGAATATTGTTTTACAGCTTGTACAGGAATTTCACTAGATTTAAAATTACTGAAGAGTAATATATTAGATATATTTTAACCAAAAGAGTCAATCCATGTGATACACTTCTCGAGAAAGTAGTGCTACGTTCCATTTTTAAACTGACATTAATCATTAATGTACTCTGTTTGTTTGCAGAGACCATTATATTAGGAGGATGAACTGCCTAACTTTTTCCATAGCAGTCTAATTATCTGATATACCAATATGTTTGTGGACCAAATCCAATTTAAATGACGTCGTGCAAAACAGTTGCTCTGTAGCAGGAATGTGAGTCAGTTGGACCATTTCAGTAGGCATAATCGCTTGCACACAAGCCATTCCTTTGTTGTTTCCTATGGCAACTGCAACCATAGATTGCCACTGCGCTGTATGTGTGCATGAACCTGTCTGAATTGTGACATGTTGCAGCTTAGATCCGTTATCCAATTTGTGGTCCTACAATCTCACTTCCAAACATTGCGGAAGTGCACACCAGTAGGAGATAAAGCGGTGCTAGATTCTTAGATACTGGGCACACATCACAAAACTAGCAACAAGGTAAAGGAATAGAATCTGCACACACACACACAAGAAGGTATAGAACCTTATGTAATTAAACAATCAGTGCAAGTTAACAAACAGCAAAAGGGTTACAAAGCCTGATGAAGGGTCGTTTGTAACCCCCAAAACGTTGATGTTTTTTAACCTGCACTGATGGTTTAATTAAATAAGGTTCTATACTTTCCTGCATGTGTGTGCAGATTCTATTCTTTTAACTTGTCCTTCACTCTCATCCAAATAGTAAAAGTAGCAGTATAATCTATCCTTTTTACTAGGGTTACGTTATTTATCACAGGTAAAGGATCTTGGGTGTTCTATTTAAACCTCCAATGTGAATCTCAAATATTTAGAAAAAATGATCTGCACACAATTAGTACTTGGGTTTTCCCCATTTATCATAGCACAGTGCAGAACAACATTTGAGTGAGGCATACCTCTCTGCATGTCTGGACCATCTTTTCTAAATATTTAGCATACCCTGTCATCCCCATTAATTTCTAAGCACTAACGATAAAAAATGCATGGGCAATGAATGTACTACTTCATTAATACAAATCAAATCTGTTTTTATTCCTCCTCAATTGAGACTGGCCTTATTCCTCAGTGAAATTTCACATCTTCCAATTTAACATGGAGATTATGTACTAGACTCGAGTGAAATCAGTCTAACTCCTCTGACAGTGACCACAAAAATAATGACAGATAACAATTGTTTAGAGAAAACATCAAACTATTGAGAGGTGTTGCATATATTATTTGGATCATTTGTATCATTGATTTGTGGTATCTAAATGTTGTTTACTTAGTTGGTTAGTATGTTGCAGTCCCCAAGTCCAAAAAAATATTTGTATCTTAACACTGCTCTTACTTTGGAATAGGAAAAGATATGCTCAGTAATCTCAATTACAGTTGAGGTCTAATCACAGCAGCTACTTTCTCATCTACTTCCAATGAGCTCATCCTGCTACTGAAATCACAATACCTGCAAGTCCTCCATATTTGGCACCTCTTTATAACAGTTTACTGTGATACCTTGAGATAACGCACATTAGTGCTGGAAAAGTAACGCAATAAAGCAGTCTACCTTGTCATTTTAATCAAGTTAATGTCCCCAGTGTGGATATAAAGAAGCCTAGTGTATGTCTGTAAAATCATACATGTAACCAGCATTTCATTAGCCTTCCCCAGTGGAAATGCCATGATCTCAGCAGCAGAACAGTGACTGGCAGGCCAGACAAACTAATCACGACGAGTACGCAGAAAGAGGTTCTGCAGCAGTTTAATAAGATTACTGCTGCCTGTCAAGTGCCCACCAGCCCATTCCCATTCCCAATTCACAGACAAATCCCCCGACCCCCTATATAAGCCTTACCCAAGGCCACCTGACAGGAGTACATAGGAAGAGGTTCTGCAGCAGTTTAATAAGATTACTGCTGCCTGTCAAGTGCCCACCAGTCCATTCCCAATTCACAGACAAGCCCCCCGACCCCCTATATAAGCCTTACCCAAGGCCACCTCGCAGGCCTTCCTGAGCTGAGAATTCTGGACTTTCTTGACATCTTTGTCAGTCAGGATTTTCTCCAGGGCCCGTGACAGGAACATGGTCTTAGTCTTTCCCCCTTCCTCCTTCTCCTGCATCTCTCGGGGCTCCGCTACTCTCTCTCTCTCTCCCCGACTCACTCCACTGCCCCTGGCTCTGGCTCTGGACGGAGGGGTTGATAATCAGGAAAGACCCTCTACTCCATCAGGAAGTCAGTCAGCTAAACATCAAATCAACGCCGCCATCTTGGGTTGCCGTCACGTGACCAGGCCTCTGCACCCCGCCCCCTATTCCATGCTGGCAACCAGAGGTTTTGTTCAAAAGCTCAGACAACACGTAAACTGACGCCGGGAGGCGGGGCCTAGAAGTTTGACAGCTCAGGGGAACGCCGGGGTGGGCGGGGCGTTGCTAATACGCCAGGTCTGTGGGAGGTTAGTTGACGGTCAGATGACCTTCAACCTATGAGAAACGCGCTTGATGTTGACCTACAACTCCCAGAGTGCTATTAGCTTCTTTAGCAGGCAGGGGAACGTTGGGCATTGTAGTTTATTCATGGCTGTATGGTGTAAACCCTTGTTGCTTACCTGTAGGCTCTGGTAAAGTGCAGCTTATTCACTTTGGGAGGCAAATTCACTTTTTTTGCTGAATAAGCCCCATAGTCATAGCTGGGATCTCTCAAGTTCTGACCCATAATCTCCAGGTCAGGAATCCAAAAGTAATAATATTCCCAGTGTTTTCCTCTAATTTAATCATCCAAGAGCTTTACTAGGTGTGTCCTATCTGGATTAGTGCAATACCAGTGGTCAAGAGGGGAGTCATGCTGGCCAGATTACGCGCCCCTCTGTCCTGCCCCTGCGCATCGGGTGTTTCTGATTGCTTCCAATTTGTCACATGACTATGACATCACATGCCAGTGACATCACGCAGCCCCCCACCATTACGTTTTAGGGGGGAATTCACCATGTTCCAGGGGGTTCCAGTCTCGGCGAAGCGACTCAAATGGTCTCACCAAGACTGGAATCCCTTTAAAGCATTCGCTGATGTCCGCGTGCAGGACATCAGCGAGCGCATGACAGTCAATGCGAAGTGAGGCGAAGGATCTGGACCTCACTTCGCACTATGGTGAATTCCCCCCTTAATCTGCTGTCGCCCAAGTCAGTCGCTTAACTGTTTACTTTAATTAAAAATGCAATATTCTTTCATTTTACTTGTCAATATGTTCCATAAGGACAGAAGTGCCGATCAGCCGGGCAAGGAGATTGTCACGGTGCGTCAATGAGGCACGTTTACTAACGTTGAACACATTTTTTCGACCAGTAAATGCAGGAGAAACAGCTTATATTTATCGATATCACTATTTACTAAATTTTTAGCAACCAAAATAATTCTCCACTCTCAGGCTGGTCGTTAACCCATTATTCCCTACGGGAGATGGTCCTGTCATTTACCCACATTCCAAAATATTTTCCCA